>LJIJ01002599.1:0-25346 GCA_001718145.1 Orchesella cincta
AACTAGTATGTCTGTTGATATGTACGGACAAACGTCACATTGTTCAAATATTTGATGTTTCCTACTAAGTCTCCTGATAACAACGTTTTCAACCTATTCGAACTGCTGAGGTACAGCATTGCATATAATTTACATACAATATAATATAATGGTTGCCGAGTTTTTATTTTTGAACAAAAATGGCGACACGCAAACATTACGTAAGGAAAATAATCTAACAAACTGTTTTTGAAATGCATGCTGCAATTAGTTGTTTTAAATGTTAAATAGTGCTCGAAGTCTTACAGAAAGGAATGACAAAATTATCTTTCCATTCCGTCTTCTTGACAAATTGGGCTGAAAAATGTGAAAGAGAAAATGAAGACAAATGATTTCAAAGGAATGGAATAGAAAGATTTGAAAGATCTTTCAAATAAATTTTTTAAACTTAATATTTTTGAGAATTTCGCAGCTTTATACACCTTAAAAGCATGAAATCTTGTAAAAATGATTTTAAGCGATAAAAATAACCTGTTTTCCAATGAGTTAAAGTCAATATTTGTAAAATGTTGAATTTGCCATATTTACATGGAAAATATTTTAAATATAAACTGTGCAAATTTTCAATTATTGAGGTAGTTAGTGATCTTACTTAGCTTATTTATGCTTCTACAGTTAGTAAAATTTGCATACCATCAATTAATTTGCTGCAATAAGAAATTTAAAGTCACTATCTCAATGAACGGAAATGGCTTTCATTCTCTTCCAATGCATGGAAAGGAATGAAAATTTCGTCTGAATGAAATTTTTTGAAAGGACAACATTCCTTTCACTTCTTTTTAATGAAAAATGTGAAAGGAATGGAAAGACTTCGAGCACTAATTTTAAATGGAGCTGAGAGTTCTTTAAGATACAGATGGATTATGCAGCATATGAAGTTGCGTATGTGTTGTGTACATTTTATGTTTATACAATTAGTGAGTCGGTATTCGTGTTTTAGAAACACGATCTGTTGATTTTTGAAAATCGCGCTGTTATCAAAAAAATCACGAAAGTTCAAAATAACACTTACCTTGGGCGTTTTGCGTCATGTGCAAGACATAAACCACCACAACGGTGGTAAACGAATTTAGATTGACCATTTTCAGCTATTTACCAGTTTCAGAATAATAGTTGATATTTCTACACCTCAACTTTATTTGTTCGCAAACCTTCTGGCACTGAAAACGTCGTGTATTTCTAAGCGCTAAGGTAACACTAAATTTGGTTCAACAAAGCCAACGAAGCCTTCCTGGAGGCGAACATTACATAGTGTTTGCGATCAGAGTTTGATATAAGCTTAAACATTTTATATAACTGATGGTTGTGGAAAGGTTGGATGTATTGGTTTATTGAAAATGATGGTAAACCAAACGGTAGAGAAAAAGAATATCGTTTAATGAAAGCTATAATGTATAGGATCAGTATAAAAAATGTAAGGTATAAAGACACATATAGGGAATGAGGTTTATGCTTCGACGATTTTTGTCGGTTGCCAAGAAACTACATATACGATTTATAAAACAATAGTTTCCACTTTCCATGTTTTTGGCACTGTGCCAGTTTCGTAAATTAAAACAGCGTAGTCGTGCGCAAATGCCTCAGTGTTATAACTACTGCTGCTGGCGGACATTTAGTGTTAGGCCGACGTCACTCCATTCTGTCACGATTTCGCTTTTTTATATGGATGAAAGGAAATTACGTGTTTCATCCCAATGTCATGCAAAAATTTTTCCTTTTCGTCCATACCTACCCATGTGTTGAAAAGAATAGAAAAAGGTTAACCAACAATTCAGCTAGCACACAGTATGGCGCTAATGTGAAACTATAGACGTCAAGAAAATGTAATTGACATCAGAATGACAATCAGCTAACTTTTAACTTTTACTACCTCAATAATCTAAAACGTAATCAATTATGCAGCAGCTGCTTTTTTACAGAAGCATTTAATAGAAAAGATTTTCTCTATTTCTGTTAGCTGTATACAAGCACTAATCTGAAGTTTTGAAACGTGGCATAAGGGATGAACAAGGCATAGGGCAAACGTAATGGGCCTTGTTGCTGTTCGCAATCCGAAAGCGTGAATATGACTGAAAATCCCTTTCAGCAATAACAATTGGATACATTGCGTACTTTCAAATATATTTATGACCACATTTCACAATTTAAATTCCGTAATTGTAATCCATTCTCTATTTTGTACAACAAAATATGAAGGGTTTAAAATTGCACCTAAGAAATTGCAAAACTGCAAACACATTTTCAGGTGCTTTGTGTTGGATCACATAATATTGGCTAAGCTTTTAGTGTAAACCCAATACCAACCCAATACCAATGTTTATACAATTAGTGAGCCGGTATTCGTGTTTTAGAAACACGATCTGTTGATTTTTGAAAATCGCGATGTTATAAAAAAAATCACGAAAGTTCAAAATAACACTTACCTTGGGCGTTTTGCGTCATGTGCAAGACAAGTACATGGACACAAGTATGAATTAGAAGTACAACGACCTTCAATGCACAAAGTCCTTATCCCACGTCATATCCATATCCAGGAAATGCTACAGCTTGGGGTACAACGAGAATCTACCTCAGAGTGGACATCACGAGTTCACGAAGAAATTTGCATATTGCTGGAACGGACCTTATCGGATATCAAAAGTTTGTATCAATGCCCGATTTGAATTAACAATCCTAGATGGTACAGGAAACCATGATACCTATAATGCAAAAAACCTTAAATTATATTTTGACAAGCCACAAAATGTACATTCACATGAGCCGGTTGATACAACTTCACAACATGTAAACGGCGAGAATATATAGATAGAACGTGATCTCGATGTCATGCAACTCAGGTTCCATGAACTTGTAAATAGTCAAAATTTTCTTTCATTTGGTGACTGAACTTCCTTGGACTAGGACTGTCTCAGCTCACAAGTTTATATTTTTTCCATTAAACAGTAAAATGGATCACAATTCACTTCTTTGTAGAAACTTACTAGATAAACATGGAGTTCCAGTTCAAGCATACAAGCAATTACCCGGAGAACTCGCTCAGGAATCCCCCCAAACATGACTTTTGGGCAATCAAGCGGCTGATAGATTTCACGCCTCCAACGATTGCAATTTCACCAGAGCGAGACAACGACCCAGCGTTTCCAATCAACCACAACGAATGTTATAATGCGGGAACCTGGATACTTGCTAAACACTGCAGCAATCGAGGAACAAAGGAAATTCGCGGAGGACGGCGCTTAAAAGGGTTACGGGATTTGGAACGGGGCCTGTGAGGTTGGTCCTCACTAAGTAAAATAGTGAGTAAGTTAAATAATATGTTAATATGCACTCCTGGACGTGAGATGCTCATTTCACATGCATTCATTTCGTTGTTCAAGAAATGAAACTAATTTGAATATATAACTGTAAATGGCAAGGCTGGGAGACCCAGTCTTGAACCAAAGCGTACTATATGAAGGAGCCTCAAAAAGCTCCTCTTGACTCTCTTCTTTCTTGTTAGGTTAGGTTAGGTTCTAACGGAGATGCTCAGGTTGAAGGCTGTGCTGAGACGGCACCGTGACTCTAGCGACAGAAGTTATGCGCTGGAAACCTCGAGGTTTTTGTCATATATGAAAAATATGTAATATAAATGAAGAGTTGAATACAGACATTCTCAGTTTCCGCATAAAACTTGCTAGTAGAACCTACATTTCATTTCTGCATGATGGCAAGTAGTTCTAAGGCGCGTTCAGGAATGACGTCATCTTTTAAGGGGGGGGGTATCGGGCAACAGGTTACGAAAAGTGACGGTAGGGGGAGGGGGTTAGAAGCGAAAGTGACGTCACAATTTCTCAAAATTTACATAGTTAATTGACAGTTTATTTTCATTAAAACAATTTTCATTTCATTAAATAAATTCAGAAAACCCTTAGATGTACTAGTTCATGTCCATTACATTACGTTAAAAAACAAACCATTTACAGCTTTTTGATTTTAAACCGAAATCTCAATTGATTTCTTAGCATTGCTGTAGGATTGTTTTCGGAAAACCAGATCAAATAAGAAGATTAAGAATCTATTTATCTACATCGGAAATATAATTTTTCGATTGTTTAACCAATTAATATACAGGCGAAAGTAAAACCGATACGCATACTGCATTGATTTACACACTTCGTTGAAACAATTCATTAGCAAATTAAACTTTTATTTCATAATTCCTTTTCTGTTTTTATTTCTTACTCCTGCTAGACATCTCCTACTTTTCCAAGCTTGTTTGAACCGTAGAGGTTGACAGCCAGTAACTATATCCAGGTTACAACAAACTGCTTAATGTAGTGACAGTATATGCCATGATGACGTGACGGCAGGGGGAGGGGGGTTCAATCAAAAAGTGACGAAATAATGACAGAGGGGGAGGGGGTCCCGAAAAAGCCAAATTTTGAGTGACGTCATTTCTGAATGACCCCTAACTAAAACACTACCCCACAATATGAGAAAGATGGAAATTGAAATTGAAATCTATACTCATGAGTCCTGCACAAGTAAAATCTAAGTCTCATAGTTTTGCTTATGAGGAATTTTTGAATTGAAAATTTGCTTTCTAATATGGCTTTAAATGTCTTGATGAACGTTTTAGATGTTTAATCAGCTTGAATGAGCAAACTCGCTCTGATGGGATTTTGTACTACCTTGTACTTGAAAAATAAAATCCGCACCCCGATGAATCCAGAAAAAGTAGTGAAAGTTAATAGCCGATTTACTACTCTGAAGGTTTTTAAGTTCTAACTAAGAAGTCGGAATGAGGTAGAGGTTGTACATAGCAGGACTGAGGAATATTGTCAATCGTGAAGATTTCGGAAAATAAAATTTATGCAAGCATAGCTTCGTATATCATCTTTAAATTTATTATCAAATTCCTTGATTTTATTTGGTATTTGAATACAACACATGTTTCCATTATTTAAAACCGTATTACGAATTATTTGGAATTATAAACCGAAGCAAATTCTGATTATTATTATTTGCTTATTTGCTCAAAACGCTCAAAGCAATCATAATAAACACGAAAAAAATTGTCCCTGAACTTTTTCTCAAGTAACTCTGTTGTGGCAATACAGTAAGCTTCGCTCTTATTGTCGAAAAGTTTGGAGAGTTCTGCAACTGTGGTTGACCACTTTGTTGTTATTACTCCACAAATGCAAATATTTATTCCAATACTGATTGCTTCGTTTATTGCGTGTCTGCTTTTTATGCTTTCTTCCATGGAGAGGGATTTTGTTACAAGTACAAAGTATGTAAACCGCTTTTTAATGCGTTTTTCATGAGCTAACTTAAATTTGTTCCCAAATTGAAGGGCGTCACTTAAAACACTGCGACTTTCAATTCTTGTAAACATTTCCATGTATGGCTGCGACATTCGTTTGTCAACTAATGCGGATCCTGAGCTCGGATTTTCAGTAGTGTACCAAAACGTAGTTGGAGAGTACGTTAGAAGTGTTATTCCGCAAGTTGGGGCGTGTTTAAGAAGCAAATGTCGAAATGCCCGAACACTGTACGAGATTCCCAGTAAGTCCATATGGGAAATATGATATCCAATGTCAGCAAAAACTACAAAGCTCCTATTCACACAATCTCGTTCAACTGCAAAACAAAGGTAATTTACAAAATTTACAACAATGCATTTATAAAATATAGCATATCCACAGTGGTATAGTAAAATGGTGGAGTGTGGTAAAATCTCATTCTGTGTTCATTTGGTCAATGAAGTATCTCATTTTGCTTTCGTTTGAAAAAGATGTGTCTAAATTTACATCGCTTTGTTTTCGAATTGCACTGAAAAACGAAACGTTTCAACTTTATCTTTCTATATTTAATCGCTCTAATTGTCTTTTGAAGTCAGAATTCTTTTATCGGGTTCAGATGATTGTGCGACTTCAGATAAAGGTTTTCAGGAAAACAAATTCCTTATTCTAAATTTGATCTTTCGCTTAAAACCCCAGGTCATAGAATACTACTGTTTTGGGTGGATTTATTAAATTTACGTAGACCAAAGTAATAATAATAATGATAATAATAATAAGAATGAGATTTCTCGCTTTTCAAAAGGCCCTACAAAGGGGTACAGCATTTTACAACCTTACTTACATATTACATTCCGGAACAGTGGGTGACTTGATGTAACAGTTTAAATAAAACGAATTTAATCTGAATTGATCTGGTATATTCTGTGATGGCATGATAAATCAGATAGTGGTATTGTGGCACATTGAAATAAGCCATTATCATGTTCCTATGACAAATTATCTTGTACCGTGAGGTTGTTTACAGTAGAGAATCGACAATTTGAGTGCGGGTGGAAATATAAATGCATTTTATTTTAAACAAATGCAGTTGCAACCAAATGGTGTCGCAGTTTTGTAGCAAATTTAATTAGCTATAAAACAGCGGTTAGAGAAATGTTAACGCTTAGAGGCTGATCTTTTTCTTCACATGCCTCATGAGGTTCGCGCCGGAAGACTTTGTAAATTCAGGTGAAGTTTTCTTCCTGCCACTTACGAATTGAGAAAGAATCCTGGGCTATTCTGACAGGATGTGGTAATGGCCTTTATGTAGTGCTCATAGTTTTTTGATTGGGCACTGGTGGGAGAAGTTAGGCCGGCTATTGTATTGTTCCACCAATGGTCCTTTTTTCGTAAAAATGTCTGCACGTGCTTTTGATAAGCACTCGAAGCCAACCCTGGCCAGAAGACTGGTTGGTACATTAAATGGTGCTCCTGAGTGTAGGGAATCGACACATTCTTTGAAAACTGCTGCAAGTAGATTCTAACGGTTATGGTACCTCGTTATCTGAAGGGCTTCAAAAATACCCAAATTTGGTGCATAACTTACAAAACTAAGTGTTTCTTCGGAAATTTGGAGAAATTTTTTATTTTCTTTCATGTATGATCACGCTTAGAGTATAGGCTTTTAAATTATTGTAGAGCTGGAGTATAGGAAAGGGAGTTCGATAACGTACGTTTCATCGTAAATGATGACAATTTTTCTCAGCATTTTTTTGGCAGCAATGATGCGTGTTCGGTTAAAAGCTCTTGCTGTGGACTGGTTTGTTTAGATGAGCTCGTCTTTGCCTTAAAATGAATCCCCAGTTTCCTAGCTTTACAGTCAACGCAAGGTTTTTAATTGAATTTGATTTTCTTCGCCGCTGGCCTGCAAAACGTTTAGGAATAGCGCTGACACCAATGGTTCACAACCAGAATCTACTTTGGCGTCAATATCTCTAGAACATGACAACTCTGGAGTTTAATTTTATATCCACCAGATTCTACACAATTTTTTGTACATATGCTGATAGTTTCCTATTTGAAACCCTCCTATTTAAAGAATAATCATGACATTATATTGACACCTTTTAACTCTTTTTTGTACTTCTGTGAGTCGTGGACTGGCGAGCTCCATACGTTTCGGTTTTTTTATTTGCATGCAAATCATTTTCGAACTTTTAAACCTGCTGGTTTTGTTCATAATGAAATTCTCTATCGACTACATACAAAAGCAGCTTCACTTCATCCACCAGTTTAAAAGCATAAGGAACGGAAAGTACATCCGCACTCAACTTATCGATTCTCTATGCGAGTTGAACAACTCCTTACTGACGATGGAACGTATAACCTGGTTGAACTCTGATTGATCTAGGATTTGGCATGTAGGTTTATATTTACGTGTCTCATAACGGTAGTTTTGTATCACGTTTACAGGGGGAAACTTGTAGATTTTGGAAAATGATGTTGAAAAGAATGAAATGAGCACTTTTTATTTTCGTACGTCATTTACCATGGGTAAAGTACACTGTACAAGTGAACTACTGAAAGTGCACAAAATACAAGCCACTGGATAAAAATCAAAACGTTTCATAAAAGCAAGATCATGATTGTTTGACCTGCTATACATGTAAAAAGCCATAAGTAATTCAATTGTTTCATATAAATTCCATTGTAGTATACTAATAAATTAAACTTTTGAGAATTAAGAAAATAGTGCTAAAAAATGTAGACCAAAGGAAAATTTCAAAAAAATCTGATATTGTTGGTGACTTTCTGTATATGCAGGGAGCTAGAGTTGTTCATTCCATGTAAATACATGTTTTTCCAGCGTTATCTGACTGAAGCCAAACTTTGTATGAGTATGTTTCAGCACAAATGGAGCATTTTAAGCCCATGTTGAAATTACATATTTTACATATTTTGACGTTTTACTACATATTACATATGTAGTTACATATTTTGCCATTTTTCTCGATTTTGACTGGTATTTTGTTGTTTTTTCATTATTTTGCATTTTTTTATTTGACAAAACTGTCAATTTTTCAAATTTGAGATCCAAAAATGGTTTTTGTGCACTAAAAAGTTGATTTCAAGGTCGATTAATGTGAGGAAAATCACAGAAAACGTAAACAAATATCAATTTTTGCTAAAAATTAATCTTTTAGTGCATATTTGCACATTTTTTGCTGTTTTTATTACATATTTAACTACATATTTCGGCGATTTTTGCTACATATTTACATCCATATTTTGGCCATTATAACTACACAGAATGAACAACTCTAGCAGGGACAAACTGAAAGATTTGCAGTGGTTTCGAGCCACTTCGACCCAAAAAAAACTCGAGGTTTTCAACGTCTACTTTTTATGACATAATTTGAAAGCTTGTGAAATTCTAGGTTAAAAACAGCCAACACCATGTTGGGGTAAGTTGAGACAACGGTGCTGGGCCACTTGAAGAGTAAAGGGGCGACCACGATTAACACCTCCTTTTGATGTTAATGAAAATATGATCCGGGTGTTGCATACGAAATAAATCTGAGGATAATTTTTTTTACAGAATTATGAAATTTACCAGGTTTCATCGCAGTGTGTGGTAGCTAAAGTTTGTCTAATTTCGAATCGCATCTGAAACATTGTATTACTTTCTAAACAATATAACCGTCACACCTCCACAAATCCAATTAAACGTTACACTATAATCAAATATAAGAATTTATTGGAAACTGAAACCTTAACAAAGACGTGCATGAAAATTACAGGCAATAGTTTAAGATTCAGAACTCACTGTATCGTATTGTTGGTTCCATTTTAGGTTTGTCAAGTGGATAGAAGGGGTAATCCGTTTCGTCCACTGATCTTAATCTGTAGCACGCTGAGTGTATAATAAACATTTATAGTAGAACAAATCTTTTAGACAATTATACTAAAGCAGTCAGTCGTGAATTATAATTAAAGTCAAGATGATATACCTTGCAGTCGGTAAACACTGATCACGTTTAAGAATCTATTATTATTATTGGTCGTCAACAGCGCTGCTGTACCCTTAGCAAAACTAACTTGAAAAGCATTACCAAAACTGCGGGGTTTAAAACTTAAGCCAACCACATGCACAAAGCAAAAGCACATCAATTCAATTCATTTTTACTACAAACAAAAGTCTACTTCACCTTGTCTTAAACAGAGTGATAATCACTTTTGCGGAAAGCATTTGGGACAAAATAATTGGTTGATTTCGAGATTCCCGCTTGCTTAACATCTATCAGCAGTCTATTTGCATTCTTGTCTAATTATTTACCAAAACATTACTTTTTTTATTACTGAAACAAAAAGTAGTAAGAATACTAGTAAGTGTTTAAGTTATTAATGTACTTTTCCGTGGGCGTTACTGATGCAGCTCATGTTTTACTTTGATCGTGCAATCTTCTATTCATAAATTTTATGAATACACTCTAGGGATGCTCAGGTCAACTCATTTATTCATGAAATCAGAGAACTGCATGCGTATTACACTGCTTCTGATTTACATACGCACTTCAAACTAATTCGGAACTTTAAATTAAATGACATTGCTATCTTTGTTGACATTATGTTAGCATGCTAGACTACTGCCTTACTGTGTTGCAGCAATGAAACCTGTTATTGTTCCAACAGAAGAAATTTGAAAAATTTGTAAGCTTTCAGGTCAATCTGCTTTAGATATTACTCAGTCCCTGAATAAATTTAATATGTAATTACTTCCGAACATAAAAGCCGTAAAGCTCAAATACTCCAAACAAATGAATAGAGATCGGCCAATTAAGTTTTGGAACGAAAATTGCCGTTGTTAGCCGAATTTTTCAACTTTTTTTAAGAATAAATTTTATTAAGCTGCGCAGTTAGTACTGTTTGCGCAGAAAGATTTTCATTATAACCGGTCTGTATTGCTCCGTGTGAAGATATATTAAACGCTCTAATAAATCTCAAAAATTGATACGAGTTTTTATTCTTATATCAACGCAAAAGAAACTTTCAGGTTTGTTGAAAGAATTCATTGCGGAAGGAGTGTTATATTTGTATTCGTTGCCAATAGAGAGCGTATCTTTGACATGACGTATGTTATTGTTTTTAGCGTTTTATGGTAGTTCTGATTATATAAAAATTTACAAATACGTTGTAGAGATCCTTGTGCGGTAAAATGCTAATTATTTTGATCCGGGTGAACTATATACCTTGTAATGGTGCAAATATTGTACATTCATATGTCACTTTTTAACAGCATACAGGTGTTACAGCGATTCATGAAGTGCTGTTGAAGAGGTAGCGTTATATCATGCCAACAAAATTAATGTAAGAGGCGGAATGGTGAGACGACGAGCGGCAGAGAGTGTGGTGGAATAGAAATGTGAGCGGGATTGCCAATGTTTCAGGAAACGATCTGTTGGCTTACAGTTAAGAGAATCGGTAGGGACCAGAAAGTGGGAGTAAATAGTTCTAAAAAAACTACGGGTTTTGCGTTATGAATGTAGTAGGTTTGGATTAGTTCAACTCAAAAGCATTGTGCAGTGGCGGGGGGGCGTGGTTGAGAGATGAAGGTGATTTTGTGGAGAGTTTATTGGATAGTAGATTAAAGGTTAATCTACGGCAAAGTTGACGTGTGGGATTACAGGATCGAGCGGAGTTTAAAAATTTGCGCTGGACGTACCATTGAAAGCGATCGCATTAGTTTAATCCATGGAGTATTTAAGCCTAAAATCGGAATTGCTTTTAAAAAGCTGGAACTGACAAGTACCATATTGATACGACTAGGACAACAATGGCACGTAAGAAAGACCACAAAAATTGAAGGCCTATGTAGTGATAGTTTTAATGAGTGGAATTGTATGGTTGGTTGACTACCATATGTGTATTCTGTCTTTAAACATCAGTAGTTTGAGAAAGTTATTTTTGTATCTCGCCAATTAATGAGGCAAGTACTCTTTTTATCTAACAGTTGCAGTTTTGTAGTGTTAATCAGGGGTTTGGAAAATTAAGCAAGGATGTCGCGGTTGAAGTTCATAATATAGATTAAGATCCTAACCAGAATTGAATCCCCCTAGATTAGATTACAGATTAAGATTTGCAGCTTAATTTTTTCGAAATTCGTACAGATTAAAGATTACAGGAGTATAACATATTTTTTCTGATTCTTCAGATTACAGCATTAAGATTAAGCTAATTTTTTTCGATTCTAAGGATTGAATAGAGATTTATACAGTATTGAGCTATTTTTTAACTGATTCTTTCTAGATTAAAGCATTACAGAGTTAATATTAAATATTGTATTTTTATCCCTGATTGGAGATTGCGAGATTATTTGTTTAAAATTATTGCCAGCTACCTAAATTAGGAGGGAGTTAAATAAAATGCTTTTAGTACTAGATTATTAGTATATTATCTTGTATTAAAATAATTACGTTTTCATTATTTTTTACATACTAAGTTTGCTGCCAATACGTCAAGTGTTTGTTCTAAAAGAGTCCAAGTGTCAGATGGTTTAAAATGATTCAATTGCCCTAAAACTATTTGGGCGGAACAGCCCGAAAGTAGCTCGTTTGCGTGAAGTCTAGCAGTTCAGGAAAGGAATGTGTGGATGGAATACCATGAGGTACATATCGATTGGTGCCCTAACCAAGTGAGTTGGAGAACTTTTAGCTGACAATGTAAGAGATACCGATGAATGAAGTGTAGCGCAGCCGTAATTGCTGTATTATAGATTGAAAGATTATACTATCCATATTAATAATCTCTCATGTATTTAGTGTATTCAGTATATATAGTCATTGTTAGGTTGGGATATAACCCGTAGTATGTATGTATTGATTTTTATTATGCTTTTCATTGATAAGTTTCAGCTTGCGAGATACAGCATTTATAGGATTAAGTCTGTTAATTTGGGCTCCCGAGATTGAGAGATATATAGATTGAGCGCTTGTTAATGTTCGCGAGGAAAAAAAGAGAATCTTAATTAGGATAGTAATCTGAATTTACTTTGAATCTAGATTATAATACCGAACCTGAGTTTAATATTGCCAAATAAAATATGTTGAACAATATTACTCGGATACTTTTATGGCTACGATAGTGTGCATAACATTTTGATTGAAATTTTTTCTGGCAAGAGAAAAGATGATATGACAATTTCCTAATAAAGAGGATTGTGTTTTCTGAAAATTTGTTCGCAATTCTCTCATACGCAAGGGGTTTACAATTAACAAAAAAATTGGCAGCACCTTGTCTTAGATCCTGATCGTTATATTTTTTCCCGACAAAGTTTGCCGATTTTACGACTATATGGTTTTGTAAGGAAACGGGGTTGTACTGCGAGAGTCGGAACTCTTCAAGAGGCAGGAGGCGAGCGATGAGGGATTGTAAAACGTAGTTAATAAGATTACTTCTTCTTAGGAAGGTCTGAATTTATATAAGGAGTAAAATTCACCAAAGCTTTATGAAAGGTCGGATTGCTTTCGAAGAATTTTTTCCAGTTGACACTTATATGCTTATGCCAACTTATTTATGAGACCGACATGTAAGTTTTCCACGATAGGACGGCGTCATCTGGTTGGGTTAGGGCCAGAGTTAAGAGATTTGATGAGGGCGAATACAAGGAAACGACAGATGGGCAGTTAAGTGAAGCGACGCCATTTTCGTCCTAGGGTTTACTTACTGCCGATTGGCCTGAAATTTGAACACGTATGGCTAAAAACATTCCCTAGGGGTGGGTACCTAGAGGCTTAACATCGAAGGGTTTTTGGAGAGATGTTCAAAAAGTTGGAGCGGCGGCCGAAAGGTTGAAAAACACACAAGGAGGACTTTTAGTGCTGGGTGAGAGATGTTCAAGACTCTCAAGTTATTCTCTGTCGACTGAACTAATTGAAGCCATTTAGTAACATTGTCAAGGGATGGCTAGTGTATATTTAAAAAGTAAAAGATTGAACGTTTATAAGAAATGTTTATAAGCTGAATAACAAAAACTGTTTTCAAACTTTTCGCGGCGTATTTCGAACTTCAAGTAAACCCGTGATTTGGACCCTTAGGAATGACTTGTGTTATCATTATCGTCAAATTTCAGGTCCGAAGTCGGGCATGAAAACCCTAGGAGAAAATGGCTTCTCTTTTTAACTGGGCCCATGCCGATTCTTTTATTACTCCTGAACAGTGCAAATGCTCGTCTAACTTGGGGCCGCATGACTTCTTGACTTGAGCCGTCTGTCGGTGTAGGGTAACGTTAATGTGGGGGGTCGTGGATAAAATAGCTGCAGCATAAGTTTCAGGACGCGGAAAAAACTAAAAACTGGTCCATTGTTGGAGGAGGCGATTGTACTTTCATAAAGCTGGTGGAGAGATATTACGTCGCGCATGGATTGCTGTTTCTACTCGTGGGACTGTATGGCTAGATAGACTAACACAGATGAGAATGATTCTTTATGGATTTTTATTATTTTTAGTCTGGACGCATTTAGTGGTTGGATACTGTAGGGATGGATTTTGACCAGGGACCAAGAATATTTGATAGAATCCGGAACTGTATTCTACAGGCTTGTGACGCAGTGTAGGTTCTTCGCCCCAAAGAGTCGTGGCGGCGGGATATGACCTTGGAAACGTTAACCGTTTGGAGTACGTAGAACCGCAGGTGTTTGTAGACTGATTCGAAGGGATTTAACAATGCATCGGTGTGGATGGCGACACCCTTTGCTGGCGATTCTGTGCGTTATGACTGTACATCTCGGTGCCATTTCTCTCCTTGGCATCGGAGGTGTTCGGTTTTTGGCGAATAACTCGACATGATATTATTTAATATATGAGTCATAATTAGATAACATCTGAAATTACATACTAGTATTGAGCGGAAGGCCGAATATGTGATACTGAGACCAGATAGCTTTATACTATTAATCATATGAGTTGAATGTTAACTAAACGTTGATCCGAATCATCGAAGTAGAACCATTTGGTAGGTTAATGTGTCTGTGTGCTGCACATTTTGCACGCCACCCACGTAGCTTTAACACAGTTTTGTCGGTGTTCTCCTAAAGATCCTACCGTTGTTGGTCAGATAAATGTTTACCCTTGACTTTGCTGCACAACAGATTCGATGAAGACATTTGCTGGGTATGCTTTGGCAATTACCGAGGCAGCGGTAATACGACATCCTGGGCAACTTCTCGCGAGGAGGTGCATTGTTTACGAATTTGTACGATTGTGTCTGTCGCCACCAATTTCAATAGCCAAGTCACATGCTACAGTGAAAAATTAAATAAAACAAGCAATTTTAAAATCTACCAGCTTGCATTCAGTAAAATATATACCATTTTTATGCTAAGGCAGTGCCATGCGTTAGCGGGACTGTTTGAAAAGGCTGTAACTTCAAAACTACGCAGTATATTTTAATATTTAATATAGGAAAGAAAAGCACATGCGATGCAAATTACTTCTTAGCAAGATAATGCTGCTACAGAAAGTTCGTTTAAAGTAGGAGGATGGTTCAACAATCATCGCCGAAAAGAGTTTTCCTGGTATATTTAGCATTTTTTCATATGTTTCAAACGTGAAATGGCTTAAGTTCTAGGTGAAGGTTTTGCTGTTTTACATTCACCATCCAAAAGTGTCTCTAGAACGCCATAACCTTCGCATCTCAGTTTAGTAGTTTTGGTTTTGTGAATCAGAGAAATATGCTAATTTTTCAAAAAATCGCGTTTTTCGTTAATACAAAAAGCGCGATATTTCAAAGGCTCAAAAATCTTCATTAAGCTAATGGGCAAAAATTTAAATCCAATTTGGGCTTATTTGACACATCGACGACTATAAAATGTTGCGTAGTTTTGAAGCTACAGCGTATTCCACGCAGCTCGGCAAACGCGTGGCCTACCTTAAATGCGATAGTGTATTGAGTGGAAGCACCAGCTAAGTTGACCCAAATCTTTGGGTCAAATTTTTTAGTTAGCTTCTTATTGTGTAGGTTAACTATTTATGAAAAGAAATTTGTAAAGCTGTGGCGCCAAATACAAAAAAGGCCAATACAATTTTTCAAAAAAACAAAATATAGAGTGTCTACATTCTAGGGGTGTAGATTATGATCCCATGCTTAGATTTAATCAAAAAGTAATTTAAATTTTCAAAATTTAGTAACTCCCACCCATATTCAAACTTTCAAAAAGGATTCAAATACCGTCTGGGGAATTCTTGGAAGTTATGGCATGCAAAATTTCAGGTCAAGGCCAATAAATGAAGCCACAAATCGCGATCCGTCGTTCAAACCTCAGGTTGTCCCAGCTAAAGTATCTCAAATTACCCCGGAAAAAGAAAAGAACTTGTATTCTTAAAATTACGAGATCTTTCAAGATATTACATAAAAAGTTCGAAAAATGCACCTCATGTTCTTGAGTTTCCGTTAGCTGGTGCTTCTACTCTATTTCGTTTTTTCTAAACCGCATATTTGGAATTCACTTGTAAACCATAAACCATTTCGCATATATTCTCGCAGTTTGAGGCCGGTTCCTTATAATATAAAATCCGTTATTGCAGTAAGCCATGAATTAGGATGAGAAAATTATTATTACACATATTTCGGTCGATAACTAAAAAAATGACTATTATAAAAGAGTTAAAACAGCGGGTTCCGACAATCATGAATGTAGACGTGTAAATACAAAATATGCGATTTACAAGAAACTAAATCCACCATCGTGTTTAACAGAAATCGAGTCCAACAATCACCATTTTGATAATTTTAACTGTCGCAGCACTAGAATAGTTTACCCTGTAGGACTAGACTATAGCCTGAGAGAATTAGCATCTTGGAAGAAATTTTTTTAATTGACTTGCCTAGGGAACATTCCCGATTGCTTTTGTAAGCAATTAATGCAGTATCTGCAGATATATCAGTCTGTTTCAGGCACTCGTAACCGTTGCTCGATATTACAAAGTTGCAGTTTGAATCAGCTGTGCATGATTTACAGTTAGACATTGGGTTAGTGGTCACCATATATTTCGAGCATGTATCTGAAAATAACATCATTGGTTCACAAAATTTCATAGCACATTTGAACTGAATTGCAGTTACATATTGTCGGTCTAGGGCCTTTTTTACTCAATCACCAATATCGTTAAATATTCAAACTACGTAATTATTATTAATATATATTTGAATATAATCTAAAGCAATCTTACTGATTCAATTGAGGGGTTCGACACCACTGCACGATGTGGCACTTAGAATAGGGATAAAATAAACTTAAAAACGCAACTGGGACCACAGATAAAAAAATTGCTGAGGTATACCTTTATGTGATTTACAAAGGTAATAGAAATCTTAAAAATGCTATTCGAATTCTTAACTTTATAATTATCGCTTTCCCACGCCAATATGAACGCTGCTGAACATGCAGAAACTTTCGATACGGTATACGATCCAGGGGCGTCACAATCTCCTGGACACTATCACAATGTCCAGGCACCTGACTGGACAATTATTTCGAAGTACTAACGAGGAAAATACGGAGTTGGTTGAGCTCCGATTTGGATGAAATTTTGGCTGTACCTGCCTTTAGGGTAAAAATAACATATGTGAAGTATGGCGTCGCACTGGCCATAAATTTTGAGTTGATGAATTTTTGCATATTTCGAAAAGGAACTAACATAATGGAAGATTACGTGACAGGGGAAGTGTGGCTAGTCTTTCAAAAAGCTAATTTTAGGAATGCTGAATTTGCGAATTTTTTACATGCACTCATTATGCTTCCTATGAAAGAACAGTCAATTAAATTACTATCAGTTTGTCGAGTACCAATTCATGTACGGTGCATTTGCTTCCATACATACTTACACCAAGCACTAACTTAAATCCTAAATCAGCCTGCTTATCAAATTTACATGCTAGTTAGCTGCTTTCCTACTTTGAAAGTTTTTTCCATAATTTTATTTTACTACATGTAAGCTATTGAAACAGATTTCTCTGTTTCAGAGTGCTCATCTAAAACATTTGGTGTAGTAGACCTCAATAATAACAATATTTAATTCCTATTACCGTCATATAATTTGACCATGTGTTCAACCCATTGGTCGATTTGTAATAAAAATTTACATGCAGTATTGGAGTCACCTATTTTTGTTACTTCACCACACTTCACATTTCACGCAAGCCTCCTCTATGTTATTTCCTATTCGAAATATGCAAAAATTAATCAACTCAAAATTTATGGCCAGTGCGACCCCATACTTCACACATGTTATTTTTACCATAAAGGCATTGTGCATGCAAAGTTTCATCCAAATCGGAGCTCAACCAACTCCGTAGTTTCCTCGTTAGATAAAAATGTTCAGCTGTTGGATTTATTCAATTACTACAACAATATTAACCAATTTAGAACTCATTTTCAGGTTAATATATAATATTTTCATATTATATATTAACCTGAAAATCGAGATGTAATATCTATAATGAATACTAGATCTAAACGTAATTTGTAAAAAAATGTATCACAACTGAAACCCCAAATAGACTAGCTTTTCAATCATATATCACACCACACTTGTGTCATTTTAAAGCGTTTTACCTTTGAACCAGTTCATAAGTTCTGATTAATCTGTTCAATACTTGCTTGGAACTTACACTGCAGCAGCTTTCGATTGATATATCACCGGCTGTTTTGATCAATTTAAACATTAATCGTAAATTTTAACCCCATGTTGGAAATTCTAATTTATAGTGTCTATTTGTAATTAGCAGTCACTTGACCATAGCTCTTGAATGATGAAATTTCAATAAGTCAATGTTATTTTGCCCAAAAAAGACGACAGTTCAATACGAAGTATTCAAGATACCGATTTTGCAATACCATAGCATGAAATCCGAAGCAAATCCTTATAAATAATAAACTTCACTCAGGACTCTAAGATTGACAATAATAAAAGGAAATGAAGCATTTATAAACATAAGTCTCATGACATAAAATTTTCCTCATTTGATATCAACCACTTCCAGACCGCACCGCATTAAACCAGCACCGCAGAATCTCTTGTAGCACAGTGGCAATGCCGCAGCAAGAAATTCAGGATTAATTCATCAGTTAAATAGGAAGCAGTTGGCCTCTGGTCATTTAGGCAATGTAAATGCGCCACAGGAAGATTTTCGACCAGAGAAAGTTTTTGCACCAATGAATATATGTAACTCAAAAAAATATTTGAAATCACAGTCAGGAAGGTGAAAATGGAAGAGGCAATGTCGGTCTTTGATTAGTTGTACTCAACAATGGGTTAATTTACTTTCTGATGTTTTTTCAAGAGATTTAAAGTGTAGGTCTTATGTTTATAAAGCATTAAACGTAGTAGATCTGTTTTTTCGAGTTACACTTAAGAAAACAAAATAGGTTATACATGGCTTTCTCAATTTATTTAATATAGTCGGTTACTTATATAATTACACAACTTACTGGGGCAACTTGAACCTAAAACATGGGAAATCTATTCAAAACTTTAGCACTATACAAAATACATATTGTTAATGTCCAGTCTTAAAATTTTACGTTGTGACGCCCCTGATACGATCATATCATTCCATGGCTCTTACCTTCAGTGGTGTTTTTCTTTTCTAGTTCCTTTCTGCATAATGACTTTTCCTTCCATGCAAGATGCCCCTAGGCATTTAATTGAAGGTTTGCCCCAAAGACGCACGAAAGAAGGAAAATATATTTGCATACCAAGAGTTCAGGAAATTGGTATTTTGTATGCACTACTAACTATGCACTACAGTCAGTGCTCAGGACGTTAATTAACGTCCCTGGAACCCAAACTTGGGTCCCTGCCAGGGGCCTTAATTTGGGTCCCTGGGACGTTAATTAGGGTCTTTATTAATAGGGACGTTAATTTGGGTCCCTGGGACGTATAGTCAACCATTGGGGGAAAAGTATTTAATTTTTGAAAATCCGCCGTTTCTACCCAAAGCATAAAAGTGGAAAATTCCGCGGTGGAAAATTTTTTTTTTCGTCGAACAAAATTAATAAAATTAATGCGTAATTTTTACCTTAAACATTTCTTGTTACAAAAATATTTCTCAATTTTTTAATTTTTGGGACCTTAATTTGGGTCCTTGGGACGTTAATTAGAGTCCCGGGCCCAAGCTCGGGTCCCAGGGACGTTAAATTACGTCCTGAGCACTGACTGCACTATGTAACTAGGTTCAGGAGTTAATTTGGCGTGGCACAAAAAATGCTTTACATATCGTACCAACTATTAGTTGAGACGCATTTTCGGTTTCCACCTCCCTTCTACATTACAATTGAATTTGGGATATTTTCGATTAGTATTGAGGCCTATAGTCCACATTTTTTGTAAAAGTTACGTAATAGTCATGTGAGACTTCACTTTCATATGTTTGAGTTCAAGTACTGAAAACAGTGCGACCGTGGGATAGTATTTTCTCTATTACATCGATATTACATCGATTATCGATATAATATCGAATTATTATGAAATTATCGATTATTTTAGTCTTTGTGCATTCAACATTCATTAAAGTGAGTCGGAATTTACCACTTCAAGCGTAGAAGGAAGTGTGCGGTATCGTTGGGTAGGCTTTAGGACCATTTCTTGACAATTATCGTCAACCAAACTAATTTAAAGTAACAATATTAATATAAATATCAACTATATTTTAAAATTTTTTGTAATTATCGCAATTACTAATTTACACAATTTTTGTTTTAAACGCTTCGCGCGCATTTTTTCGAACTTCAAAAAACTCTTGATGTTGGGGACGGATTTCACTCTTAAGAGACATGTTTTGATTTTATTATGTATCATGTATGTTAGCGTGTATGAGTTATATTGTTTCATGTTTAAAGCTCTTTAATGACAGTGAAGATGAAGTTTGCAAGAATAATTTTTATATACATCTTGTTTAGAATTGTTTACTCTATAAGATAGGCCAATAATATTTTCCCCTTCAATCAAGGTGTTAAAGTTATAATTAGTTAAATGTATACACATGTGTCCTTTGTTACTGAATGTACTTGTTTTGCGTGTTTGTAATAGCGTGCTGTAGGGGAGCCATCTGATACATGCCTTTTCTACAAATGCAGATAGCACTCCCGTATATAATACACAGTCACTTGCACATGCCTCTGGACAGCAAGAGACGCACGCGTCTCATGTTGCCATGCACCACGTCAATTCTGCAAACTTCCGCAGACTTTTTCTCCTACTTGCATTGAGGAGTTTTTTGGTCCCATTATTCTCAGTGACCTTTTCTCCCTTGAGCTACACAGTTCAGCGTTAGTTTCGCTAGAGATCTTTCCTGTCTTGTGTATATTCATGTCTTTAGCCCAATGGGTTGTAAATTCAATAAAACGTAAAAATACTAAATTTCTTTCAGTTGAATCATAATAAGTTATTAACCATACAATTATTACATCAGTTAATGTTCCCCTAAGGTTTTTCACCTACACTTGATATCACTCCTAGATAATGTTGTTACCTATATGTGTTCAAAGATCAAACGGACGACGAACGCAGGAGATACCGGCGTCGCATCGCATCCATGGCTTAAATGGGTTCTTTTATTGCCCTTGCTTGAGAAATGCAATTGCTAAAAATAAACAAATTACTATTTAGACTTACCTGATGACACTGCCCGGTCTGTAATATTGGCCGTTCTTATGGATGTAGCTGCAACGTAAAAATTACATGTTACGAATTACTGCTTGTTGAACTATAAAAACGATTTCGACACAGGTTTTGTGCTTTCAATTTTGTCCAAAAAAAGACCAGGAGACAACTGCATTGCATTATGGTAGCGGGAGTGCTGCATTGTTTTTTTTACTAAACGACAAATGATTTGGAAATACACTGAATCGATTACACCCCTTTTCTACAAGATTTGCATGAAGTTCTTCGTTCGTAATGCAAACGAGTACAAACAAGTAAACGAAAGTTGGAAAACGAAGAGTGCCCTCGCATGAAAACAATGTAGCTCTTTGAGTTACCAACACCAAGCTACAACTGTCTCAGCTAAGGACTGGCAAACGGTAGTGAAACAATTGCAATAATATGACTCAACTGGGCACCCCTACAACCTCACATATTACACACGTGTACCGCAATTAGGACATGTTTAAACAAGGACTTGGATTATATAGGTAAGGATTGGATTTCGGGTCTCGCACCGTGTTGAGGCTTGGAATTTGTAGGTGAGGCCATTCTTTTCTTATCTTACCGGCGGACCTTAAAATCCAAACATATTTTTGTAGATTCTTAATGTTTAAAATAATAACAACATGAACTGTGGTTACTTTTACAGTAAAGTGTTTTCCCTGCATATTCTATCTTGACGGGACATACCTTATTCAATCGTACACATTTTCATTCATTCAGGTTACCCCTTACTGATTCTAATTTTTTGTGTCTTAAGTAAATGCAATCTAGTGTTCATTACTGTGTATGTTCTTACGTAGGACCCTATAAAAAGAAAGCGATTAATTCATACCAAGTGCTAGCCGCGAGACATTTGAGTTAGCTGACATTGTACTACTTTTGCTACTGCTACTGATATTAGCTCCTTTTGTACCATCTACTTCTTAGTTAAGTTCTGAAGCACACTTACGATTAGTGTACTGTGTTTTAAATGCCACAGCTTTGGTTTTGCCAGTATGAATTCTCAGTTTCGTTGTTTTCACACCACTCATGCAGATTGTTTACTGCACCTTGTATGGTTCATTTATATTTCTTGGCCCTGAATTAGTTGAGGACTGCTAATTTTGTAGTCAGGACTTAAGGGCGGTGCAGTTTTAGGGTGC
The DNA here is from genome assembly GCA_001718145.1 of Orchesella cincta. NCBI lineage: Eukaryota > Metazoa > Arthropoda > Collembola > Entomobryomorpha > Orchesellidae > Orchesella > Orchesella cincta. The sequence continues at coordinate 22,151 of LJIJ01002599.1, forward strand.
CATTCTGATTGTTGGATTCTGTATACCCAGAGGTGTAAGTTGCTGGTTCGGCCGAACCAATGGTTCGGTTTTACCGAACCGAACTACCGAATTGAACCGAACCAATGGTTTGGTTCGGTTTGGTTCGGCTCAAGACATACAATATGGTTGGTTCGGTTTCGGTTGGTTTGGCACAAGTACCCCGATTTGGTTGATTTGGTTTGGTTCGGTTCGGTAACTTGGAGTCAAATTTATTGATTCGGTTTGGTTCGGTTCGGCTCAGAAAACAAAATAGTCCGATTAAGTTATATTAAGGCCAATTGTGTAAGACATAACAATTTGAAACACATTGACATTAATTAATTGAAAGATAACGACATATAATATGCTAAAATGTGTTACAAACACGAAATGTACAAAAAACGATTATTTTCCGTTAAATTTGCAGCCCCATGCTCCAAAATGTTCAATGGTCAATTAAAAATCAATGATATTTGCTCAGAAATAACGTAAATAACATGTTTGCAAACATAATGAGGTTATTTTTTATGCATGAATATAGTATAGGATTAAACATTTAATGCACAAGCCACAGTTTCTATCCTTTTTATGACATGTTTGCCTGATTTGGTTCGGTTTGGTTCGGCATAGCTCTGATTTGGTTGGGTTGCTGGTTTGGTTCGGTTCGGTTTGGCAGAAAATGTCAGTATGACTTGGTTTGGTTCGGTTCGGTTCGCCCAAACAGAAATATATTTAATGGGTCGGTTCGGTTCGGTTTGGCTAAGCTGAAACATTTAGTTGGTTCGGTTCGATTCGATTCGGTCAAACCAAAAAAATTTGATTGGTTTGGTTCGGTTCGGTTCGGCCAAATGAAGAAATTTTCTTGGTTTGGTTCGGTTTGGTTCGGCTGATCCAACTTACACCTCTGTGTATACCTTATAATTATTAACACAGTTCCTCACCTACTTTTCGAGTTACAGTCAAACTTGACTATACGGACCCCCCATTATAGTGACCCCTTGCTCATAGGGATCCTAGATTTTTAACGTAGGAAACCCCTGTCCATGTTAAAGGGGGCTTTTATAAGGACCCCTGCCTATATGGCCCGTTTTCCCCTCCCTTGGTAGTATATAGCCACGTTTGACTGTATTTTAATTTTAAGGTGGTATCTCATTAGCCTAATCTCATCTGTAGTTTTACGTATACTGGCGGGGTCTAGGTAAATTTTTCCTTGGGAAATTCGCCTTTTGTGAGTCCTTTACCCTTTGCATATGTGGAATTTTTGCCCTTGAGGATTCTAGCGCATGCTGAGTTTTGCCGATATGGAAATAAGCCCTTTACATTTAACCCTTGCGTAATGTTGCCTTTTGAGAACATTGCCCTTTTAGTATTTCACACTTGTACTAAACAGTCAAACTATGTAAATATGTAGCAAAGATAGCCAAAGATATGTCGGTAAAAAATGAAGTAAAAACAAAAATGTACTGAAAAAGTTTTGTTTTTAACAAATTTTGACTTTTGTTTCGACTTCCCGTGATTTTCCTTACCTTAATCAACTTTAAAATAAACTTTTTAGTACAGGAAAGCTAGTTTTTGCAGTTTGTTTGTTTCAATGTTTCAATTTTAAAAATTGACACTTTGTCTAATGAAAAAATGCAAAATCGGGGGAAACGGTATAATTCGTTTCGAGAATCAAAACCGAGAAGAATGGCAAAATATGTTACAATCTATGTAATATGTAGTAAAACGTCAAAATATGTAAAATATGTAATTGCAACATGGGTTTAAATGCTCCATTTGTGACGAAACATACTCATACAAAGTTTGGCTTCAATCAGGCAAAGCCTGAATAACATGTATTTAAATACGATGAACAACTCTATTTATTACATCGTTAACGATTGTTTTCTTGGCAGTAATTTACAGCATTAGATGACCCTTCATTTAAACAAAGATTTGTTGTGCAACTGATTCCGACATTAACAATGTCGCTAATTCCAGCATTAGTAAAGCATCCAAAATTCTTATTAAATGCTATGCTTACGTGTTATGCCATTTTAATCGCGTCTAAGTCAGTATGATAGCTAGACATATATGTGTAGCTGCAATACGGCAAGTTACCAAACCCACAAATGACTGCAATCGCAAATTCCTGTACCCGCAATTAACCGTACCACAGTGTGTACATGACTATAAGTGTCCATACCGCGCATGTTGTATACCTGTAAGAGTAGTTACTCGTAATTGGCACCACACCCGAAAGTCGACGCAGGTTACGTTTCACAGTTAACAGATGCTACTAACAGTGCAGTAACGCTACTTACAAAAAATTACAGCAAATAGGGCCAAAACTTATTTAAGTAGGGATTTTTATGATCCGTTCTGCTCGTCTTGTTACAACAAAAACAAGTGTGCCAGTCTTGATAAACTGGTATAGATGAACGTGCTTAAAAGCTTTTGTTACCTTTTGCACACTGCGACAGGTTGTAGTACACTTTTCCGACCCGCTTTACAGCAATCCTTGTGGACGGCCGCGTTGTCTGACGCGTCGCATTGAAAGTAGACTGGACGGATTGGGGTACCGCTAGTTGGCACGTCCCTGTAGTGTACACACTTGGATAAATGCTTTTCTTCGACGTAAGCACAAAAATGGTTTCGAGTACAAACTTCGCATGTCCTCTCATCAAAGACTCCATTTCCATAAAGCTCACACCTTGAAAAAGCTTCAATCACAAAAAATAACAATTATTTGTAAGCAAAATTAATATTTTTTCAACAGGAGCTAAAATAATCTAAACCGAATTGGAGATTGTAGGGTGTTTTATTAGTGACAATAACCTGTTTTGAGCGCAATGGATAACCGAACAAGTTTTGATTTGGCAAAATTTTGTTCATTTATTACTACGAAATCCGACAATTCGATAAGTGGCGATGTACATAAAGCTGACGAACGTTTTGACACAGTTTGATTCATATGGATATGATAATTCAATGCTTTCTAAACTACGCAGAAACTATTGTGTCAAACTAAAAACCTCTTGCACCCATATATGCACCTACTAAAGCTCATTACATTACTTTCATATTTTGGAAATAACTTGATGCAAATGGCAAAAATCCTAATTTTTAAGTTATTCATTTGGGTACGACATTAAGGGTTTTCGATATTTTTGGCTTATACCTCCGACACCCTTTCTTCGAAGAATCCAAACTTGGA
>LJIJ01002600.1:0-25342 GCA_001718145.1 Orchesella cincta
ACACTTTGAGCGACCAATAATACTTCAGTCTGCCATGTCTGATTCTTCTTTCTTAGCATTAAGATCAAATGCATTCAGCTTCCATCACAGTTAAATATCCTGAGATTAACTACGGGCTAGCGAATATTCCATTTCAAACATTTTTCATGTATGGGCTCAGCGATTACAAAATGACAAAGCTCATGCAATTTATATGCCATGGACTCACAGCGAACAGCAGCTCACCCATCATTATCATGTCAGCCACATTATATCATTCAAAAAGCATGATAATAATGTATAGGACAGAAATGTGTAAGAAAATGAGGAAGGAGATCATAACAGTTTTGCTCAAGTCAAAGTATTTGATAATAAGTACTTTGTGTATTGCCCGAGTGGTGTGTACCTTCTTGGAAAAAGAGAGGTAAAATGTCCAGATCATGTGTTTACATTACACTATCAGCAACATTTACGCTGAACAAAACTGAATATCAAGGACATGTACTCAGCATCGTGTATCACCAGAAGGAGGATCCACTGTTTATTGAAAAAATAAATTGGCATTTGAGTGCAAATGTGAACTGGAGTAACCTTACGGAGCAGTTCGACAAGGAATGGAAAGAGAACGACGAAGCAGTGGCGAAACTTGGAAAAGTGCATTTTATCTACTTGCAAGAACATGCGTGGTGGACAACTGTAATAATATTCATAATGTTATGCGGTTCGCTTTTAGCAATAATATTGTGTGCTTGTAAATGCGTAAAACATGTACGTGACAAAAAGAGAGTTTTGTTGGGTAAAGGCGATTTAGAAAGCCCAGAGAGTATGTGACCATAATATTATTGTAGATACATAGTATCAAGATTTGAGGAGGGTGTTAAAAATATAATGTTATTGTATTGTTTATGACAATGTTGCCAATCTTGCTACATTGCCTGCATGAAGTAATTAATATGAAGAAGGAGATGATGTGACTAAATAAGCTTGGGTCATGATGGCTTTGAGTCTTAAATGTATGAAACTGATGTTGCTAATTCGCGAAGTAAGCATCGTGAATAAAGAAGCCTTAGCTGAAAAAGCACCTCATCGCAAAATGTTAAAAAGCCCGCAAAAGCCCAACCCTAATGAGACAAGTAACCGAATACAAATTTAAAACTGTACTTTGCCATAGAAATTAAAACACTTAAAAAATTCAATACCGTGGTCCGCCAACAATGCGCACCTTATTTTTCATAGTAACAAAATACGTTTTTATGTACATGACCTGAATATATATTTCCTTTTTATTTGCCTGTCCAGCGCACAAATATTGTATTGAAACTTGCCTTTACCTAATAAGAAAAAAGAGTGCTGAAATATGCATTTCGACTGCAGTTTTATCATTTCGTTGGCGCAATGTTTTGCTACTAAAATCCACTTGCGCATGGTTTGAATGCGGTCAGCCTACGGAGTCAATATAAATACTTATTAGCTACCAACAGCAGACTCAGTAATGATTGCCAAAAATTATCTTTGAAAGCATTTATCCTGATTATTGCTAAAATATTAAAAAGATGATATTTTTAAATTACAAATGAAAACCTTCAAGTGTTTGGTAAATTTGCGTCGAGCGCATACAAAAAATTTAGTCGTACGAAATGAATTAGAAAACGTCACATGTAAAATCGCAATTTAATATATCCTGCATTGCCCCAACTACGTTGACATCAATAAATATATTCCGATATGTCCTTCAAGATTTTTAGTTGTGCTCTTTTAATTTCTGTTATTATTATGCTTCGTGCCTTACCGCTTTAAAAAAGCTGGACAATGAAAATCACGAAGTTCCATAAATGGAAATATCAAACCAGTAAGTCGGCAATGATTAAGCAACGCTTATATGTTACTATCTGCCCTCGTAACTAATGATGTTGCTTTCAGATCTTGTGCGGCGGAGTGTCGAATTTTCTTTCCCTCTGCTTCTACGCTGTAGGTCTGAGGCACTCCATTGAAAGATTGCCTGTGGGCCAATCCACAGGTCACGTACTTTAGTCTAATTGAAAATATATTCAGTTTTTCCTTACAAAATATTCATCGTAAGGGCAATTTGGACAGACAGGATTTGTTTTTAAAATTGTTAATGTTACGGCCAACCAACCTACAATTTAACCGTCAGCTCACGACTATCACCACAATGTTGGAAAATGGTTACGACTTGAGTCCATTCATTTTATAAACAGTCTTGTACTTTCACCGTGGTAATTGTAATACTACGGCTCCGTGACATTCCGTCAACTCAGGCGCTTAATAAGATTGTAAAATTACAAGGTGGTGAGCAAACAGGCGTAATTGGGTGCTACAATGGTTTAGTAACGGGCAAGCAAAAGTATGACATTTTTCAGCTAAGCCCTTCAACCCCTTCCATTAAATAATTCTACCACGAATTGCACAAGTTTCGACGCACAGTTGAGGCAGTCTTAGCAGGCTTTACGTTTAATATCATTATTATGCCCAACGAATACATTATGGGTTCTTTTTCTGACACGTTGCTAATAATGTGTGGGCTTATGATGTCAAACCGAGTCACTACATTTATCAAAACGCTTAAATTGCACTATGGAAAAAACCAAGAGGGTTGTTGTCTAATTTGGGAAAAATTGGATGCAAATTCATCTCGAAATTATACCATGAATATCGTGGCTGCGTACCGGTCATTGCAACAGCTCACCAAATTAATTAACGCTGCCTATGGTGATCCCTACTTTGTTTCGTTGGTGAAGGGATGTTTGCGTATGCCATGTATTTGGATAGTATTCTACGATTTGAGAACCAGGACGTTGTTCTTGTTTACTATTCTGTGAGTTTCGTTTGTTTTCTTTTTGTTGCTTCTAAGATAAGTCGACAGGTAAATGCATATTTATAACATATATGAAAGCATTTATTAAATTGGTTCAGAGTTTTAAGTATTATTTGTTTTATATAGATGCCACGCCCTTATGTAAGACATGCGCTTTATGAACGACGGTCAATACCTTCTCGTAAGTGCGTCCCCTCGGCCAAGTCACCACTTTGCATGGAGTCCATTTCAGGGCAATTCTGGTCGGCAATGAAATGGCTCTGGGATATAAGAACACATAAGAACATAATAAACTTTCCTCTTCTCTGCGCCCTCGGAAAGTAATTACGTTGTTACGCATCAATAGTGTATTGCATTGGGCCATTCCAATCACTGCTAAGCGAATAACCATAATTTAATCGGTATTTTTGCTTTTCCAGTTTCTGCAGTTTCGTTCTGCACATATTCTCCTTGACATTAAAATTCTTCTTATCGCCCAAATATCTAGCCACCAGCACAGTGATATTAAATTTTACATTTCTGGTGTTGATGTATCAAAAAGTGATTTAAATACATGCCGCAAACAAAAATAGAACCCCATTACGCTGTGAACAACTACCGACCAATACCCATTACCCTTGATATGCTTATGGCAGATAAACCGTTGCTTTATTTCAAAGCAATTGAATTTCTCTACATATAAAGAAAAAACAATTTATCACTCACAACGTTTTCGCTCATCAACACTACTTTTTGCATTCGCTGGCTAGCCGGTTGGCCAGGTGCAATTTGCAACATCGCTGTGCAGTTCGTTGAGCTACACCCAGCGGCCCCAAGCTTATGCTTGCTTACTGGACCGATTTATCATTTGCACCCACAAACTTACCACGGCCCTTAATTGAACAAACTGTAATTTCTAGATATCAGAAATGCGGGTTATTTGCATTCAAAACTTCCTATTGGTAATTAACAAAAAATCTTAACCTTATCACCACGATTGCCAGCATCTTCTGCTTTTATCAAAAATCATGGCACATCGCCCAACTCGCTGTTCAAGAATTTAAATCGCTTTTTTTTATTAACAGAAACCACCATTATAAAAAATATTCCCCAAAAAAAGAGCCTATTTTTAGAACGGCGTCTCATTCACACTTGTATGCTTAGAAACACCAATTTACAATTTTACCGGTAGGTGCCAATTCTGCATTATAATATTTACAGTAATCGTAACTTTTATCTCCAAGTTGCCGCCGGCGAAATCCGCTATTTCTTCCCCCCAACTCAGTATACTCTTTTGCTATATCATTAGCGTTACACAATTTCTGCTTCGCTTTACCTGCGTTACGAAGCAAAAGCTTGCCCCTCTGTATTCAGAATGCCAGTCTGCAATATTGCACTCACCCTTTGTAAAGTATCTCGATCTCATCTTGCGCAGGCTCCAATCTATGCATAGCTGACGTATATAGAAATAAATAATATTTATCAAAAAGTACTTGTTTTATATAATATATAAATGTAACTTGCCTTTCAGAATTCATTTCCGATACAGGTCACCGTTGGCTACTGCTTTTATTACCACTGAGTAGAGAACCGAAAATTTTCCATAAAATTTTATTACTTCGGTTGCACTACCTTACAGCCAAATGTTCCACTCGTAAGTACGCTTGTAGATAGAACTTACTATTAGAACAAGCACCCATACTATAGAGTTTAAATTAGCCTAGAAATGAAGCTTTCGACCAGTGACGCACAGCAGGAAGAAATAAAGCTGCTTTGAATTATTAAACGAAATAAGTCGTCAATGCTGGCAAATGATATTTTACCCGCACGATTTGCGAAAGGACAAATATTATAAACGTGAAGATATAAATTAGAATTCCGCGATAAACTTCATAAGAAACTCGCGAATGATAGAATTGTGAAAAAGTTCAGAAACAACAACCTATTGTTTAAAAGTCAACAATTTTAATGAAAATTTTCAAGAGCCATATAAAATAATAAAATGTGTCTGTGCCAGCTAAAAAGGTGACTACTTTTTTAATACAATGCATTTTTCGATGCACTAAAAATTACAAGTGTACATCTTTTAGCGGGCACAGACAAAATAATTCTCCGTCGTTTCAAAAATGTTTTCTTTCGCAATATAAGACTATTGACTATTTAACTTTATTCAACGGATTAGTAATATATTGGTATGAAACATAGTATATGTAATATAGGGCAAAAACCCATTGAAATCTCATTGCAGACTATAATTTTGGTCATTGATCCTTACGTGGATTTTGAGAGCGTATGCTAACTTACATAAACGAAATCCGATAATAATTTAAAAGAATCTGTATGGGTGTACCTTACCGTACTTTATAATGATAGATTATCAAATAATTTGCATGGATTTTGAAATTTGAATTTATATATGCGATACGACTAGCGATTCTAATTAACAGCGCAAATTTCTAACAGAGTTTCTAGGATTTCTACACATGCATGTTGTTATTTATTTTTGCGATGATTTCTAATAAACATCCGCGCTTTTAAATGCACTCCACTTGCAAATACATGTATGACATACATACAAGAGTTAAAATAAAACTTCGGGTGTAAACTCAACCTGTGCAAAAACTTGACGCAAACTTTCGCACATTGACGTCATAGGCGGTCAGTTTTTGATGACGTACAAGACAATAAACACACCTTGGCATCGTCGAACTAATGCAGGACGTTAAACCTGAACTCGATTTGCCTTCCCAACTAGACTAGATATTTGCTGGTTGATGACGTAGATTTTTATTTAATGTTGGTGGGTTAAATGGAAAGTCAGACAAATGTTTCTTCAGACAACAGCTCAGTAGTTAAACTTGCATTAATGAAACCGGCAAGCATGAACAACTTCTAAAGATAAATGTAGACTTCGGGGCTACTTAAGAATTTTTTGTTTTTCGAAGAAACGTCAATTCTAATCGTATTCACGTTATTCCACCGTTAAAAACCAAATCTTTCGTCAAAGGAAAAAATCAAATGCATCATCTAGTTGTATCTGTCAAGACAAATATAGGGCAAGAATTCCGGTAACTGCTCATCAAGGTTAAATGGCTAATTAGTATTCCATATATATTATAGTCCAACGTAAGAAAAAAAATTTCCTATTGCTATATTCTAATTTATAACCGTTATAAGCAGGGCATAAATTTGGATGAAGGCATCGTGGAACCACTTAACTTATAATATAATATTATACTCCTATAATTTCAGTATTATATAATTCCTTTCATTATATAATGCTATGGCTTCATGAGTTTTAAGAAAAAATTTAGATTCATAGTACGTAGGATATTTAGAAAATCCCGGATAGAATATATACATAAACATTACATTACAAGGAAAATAGTTGGAAAATTAAGTTGACAATGAATTCAAACTTTTCTCGAGGATGTAGAAACATCACCACCAAACCACTTGTAAAATCCTACAAACAACCTTATATTCAACCTTGCAGATCCTTTATTTACAAAAAATCTGTACAATCTTATAATTAATAAATAGTAGTCATGTGTATAACCAGATAATTAAATTGATAACATACCTACTATTATAATTCACTACTGATTATTATCGAAATTTACTCGTCAGGATCCTCTAATTTGTAGTTTTCCTTAGAAATTCACCTAGCTAGCATTCACGTTGCCTTTGATTTGAAGACCAAGAACACTGTTCTTTGCAAACAAAAACGAATTAATGCTGGTGCCCTCCCTCTATCGACGACATGAAAGGGTCCCATGTGTAGTTTTACACTAGGTAGGGATTTTACATAACGCCTAAACAAACGATTTCGCTGCAATGAACACTTTCTGAGTGAATGTAAAAATGACATTGAATACAACAAGCCTTTGCTAGAAACATCCAGCACAACACAGCAAAATATTACCACAAATATTAAGAAGAACACAGAATAAATGTAAAGAAACAGCGGAAGACTACCATATAGCATTATTGTAGTATACAAGCAGGACATCATTAGTGCTGCACCAGTAATCTGTATAGTTGGTAACAAGTTGCACTTTGAAAAGTCGTTGATACACAGAGTGTAAATTTGAAGCTTTTTGTAGCAGCTAATAAGATTCCATTGCTCATTGGTACTCATGTAAGCATACGTTTTCGATTTGAGTGAAAGTTTCTGCAGATTATCGTTCCATATATTAATTGTGATGCCAAATATGACAACTTGCACTCCATAAATAATTTCTGGGACAATCAATTGTATTGCTTCTAGCATATAACTGACCATTAAAACTGCGACAGAGGTACATGATGTGGAAGAAATGTACGTTATAACAACTGTGCTTAACTGTTGACATGGAAATATCATTGTCACAAGTGGAAATATTGAAGGTAAAAATAGGGTGGTAGCTATAGTTACTATGGTACAACACCGCTCAACGGAGAGGTAATTTGGACGAACTGTCATAGATTTCGGTTCTTCTAGAATTGATACAACAAATTTACAAACAATGTAAAATTAGATAGATTAAAGATATGACTAATTAAATTGGAATAAATATGTTACTTTTATTAAGAAGCCGCATTCCTTCCATCTTTTGGTTCCATTTAAAAAGAAGTGGAAGTACGTCTGCGTATGAAAAATTTGACCAAATTGCAGACAGAGAAGTTACTTGGGCTGTTACACAGAATGTGGTAAGAAATAGAAGGGAAGAAGATTCAAATTCTTTTGAAATCTTAGTGAAATAATACAAGAATGCGACACCATAAAGGATGAAAAGGACGCACATATTGAGCTTGACTTGCAGTATTTTAAAAGGGTTTTCTTCGAAATTGATACTGTACGTTGTATTTGCCCATTTGTAGGGCAAAACACGAAACCAATTACCCATTGTAATTTGACAATTCAACACATCCAAGCTTAACTTTAAAACCATGTTTAGAAAGAAACTTGAATACTTTTAATGCAAATAAAAGGCCCTTTTGATTGAAACCAACAAAACGTATTAACTTTTAAAAACGGGAGCCAAAAACTAAATACTATCGATTTAAAGTAAGAAGCACAGATGACAACTTTCATTCCACATAAGCCTGGATTGCCTCTAAATAGTTGGGTTGAGGGATCCACCCAAAACTCGTTTTGGTTTGCGGCTGTATAATTTATAATTTCTAAATTACAACTACGTTTATCTTACAGAGAAATACTAAAACGTTGTCTAGTTGTGGGCGTGGACTAAATTGTTTACCACTCAGAATCTTAATTAAAGTGTCTAAAAGTAAGTTTATGGCTCATAAGAAGTCGCGTTGGTTGCAAGTGTTGAAGTATTATACAATTGTTGAAACTGCCTCTGCTACAACACTAATAAACCTTGAATGCTATGAGCTATAATAATACCAACGAATTGTAAGAACTTGTCGGGCTGGTTGACCTGAATTGGGTATAAAGTTTTACATAATTGTCACGGAATATTACGATTTTGGATAGATAAATTTGGGAAATGAATAATTCAATCTCTATTGTTTCGGGAAAAGACATTGTCCCTTTGTCCACATACATGTCAAATTCAATCAAAAATGAATTTTTTAAATGTCCATAGACAAATCTAAGTTATTTTCACGAGTTATTAAACATTAATGAAGATAACAACAGTTAAAGACCAATGAACTTAAGGAAACTGATAAAATATACAGGTGTTCCTTGCGTAAGGTCCAAACGAGGAATCTTGTGTCACCTGTCACCAATGACAAGGTTGTTAGAAACAGAACTTGTCACTCGCGAAGCGGTTTCCACAGACATACTCTCCCAAATTCTATTAAAAACATTCTTGTAGAATTAACTTTTAAGACCTGCATCATAAAATGCTAAATAAATACTGCTGTGTATTTGAGTTAATATGGCCAGCGGAGAATTTCGCACTTCTCATAAAGCCCAAAGTTGCCTAACTTTTTCATATATGTAGCTCATTCATTATTATAACCATACGATAGTAATAGTACTTTAATTGTAGTATTAGTAGAAATGGAAGCCAGACGTGAATTAAAATAAAAAATGAATATGTCATCATTTACCAATTATTGTCTAGACTTATTATACACGACTATCACAAAATTGAATCAGACAAGGAAACAGAAAAACTAGAAAAACGTTCGTCATTATGGTACGTAACGCCATACCATAACCATTTACTTGTGTTTAATCAATTTATTCAATATTATTTGCATCATACAAAACCATTTTACCATACGCACGATTTCCCGGTACAGTCTACCTAAGTGTAATTAAATTATCTTGTTGGAGGCAGACGTCACTTATTTTTCTAGACTATAAATAATAGTGAGATTACAATAAGGTATTTAGTTGCAATGGAAAATACTTTTGAAAAGCCTAGTTTTTTTACGTATATTTTGATATTTAGTTATATCGTCTTCGACTTGAATGCAAATAGCATGGTTCTTTTCAAAACAATCCTATTACTGCTGGTGCCCTACCTCAATCGACGACATGAAATGATTCCATGTGAATTTTTAACACTGCACTGGGAACAGATTTTATATACCGTCCATTCCGTGCAACGTCCAATTCTTCAATGAACATAATGAATATCCTACAGTAATGCATAATTTGACGCAGTGTTTGAATTAATTCTAATTTTACCAATTGCTGTTCAGCTGAGTGTTAAAAAATTAAAATACAAGATTTTGCAGACGTCTATTTACTAAGGCAAAATGAAAGCCCAACAAAAGTAAGCCCTAGTCCAAAATGAAGCAAACTTGACAAGCCATTGCACACACTGGAAATATTATATAAACTTTATATACTGGCTGATGACATACACATTAAGTCGTCAATACATGTTATAATCTCCACGTTGTTATAAATTTTACTTGTCCTTAATAATTTTTCGTCCGAAATAACGAAATTAGTAGCATTTTTAAACATCTGAATTCATCAAACTTGTAAAAATCCATACATGCTCATTTAACTTGTATACTTTAAATGATTCATTATACACAATGCAGAACTCATTTAATTTTTAACTCCCTGTTGTGCTCTTTAAATGATCATACAATTAGTATTGATTCCCATGTAAAATCAAAGTTTACAGTAGTTTACTAATTGTTAAAATGAGAAGGAACTAAGAATTTACAGAATGGACAATAGTTGCAATTCAGATTTGCCTGCAGGTTGACTGCAGGAGAGCGCTACATTGCGTATTAATTATGACAATTGTGGTCACAAAATACAACATTAAAAATACCAGCTAGTTTGCTAACAAAATAGCATGTAAGTATTTTGGTTCAACGTCCAACGTGGAAACCAGGGTGGAAATTTCCACTAATCCACTGGGACGGCGCACTTTGGTTTTTCCGTTTTCGGGTAGGGATTGAAACCGAACCGTAAAACGAAACATAAACGGGTAAAAACTGCAGCCCTAGTTTACATCGAGTTATCAATGTCACAAGTGGGAATATTGAAGGCAGAAATTTAATTGCAGCAATGGAAGTTTCGGTGCAACATTGCTTAATGGAAAAGTTACTTCGTTGATCTGCGTATTTTGGGTTTCTGGTAAAGAAAGCAATGGTTTGCTGAAAATTATTTATTTGCATTTTAGTGATCATTCTTCGTTATAATATCTATAAATAAAACTTTTAATCCGTTACTTTTCATCCAATTCGTTTTGAAAATTGTTTACAAATTGCGTTATTATAGCTTGCTTTGATGTTCTACTTATATTACAGTTGATGCTGCTGCTTTGGATTTGAAAACCAGAAACATTGTTCTTTGCAAACAAAATCTTATCAAAGCTGGTGCTCGTTCCCTATTTATTACATGAAAGGGCCCCATATGAATTTTTAAGCTTGGTAAAGATTTTATATATCGTTTACAAACCGCGTTACTTTGCAACGGCCACTTTTTAACTGAACGTAAAAACGACTCTGAATATAGAAAACCCCTACTTGACACATCCAACATCACACAGCACAGTAGAACACCACCTATCAAGGCAGACACCGAAAACATGTAAAGAAGTAGTGGAAGGGAATCATACAACGTGATTATTGTAAACATACAGGAAATTATAATCCCTGCACCAGTAGTCTGTATAATTGGTAAAAAATCCATTTTTGCAAAGTCATTAATTACCACCGTATAAAGTTGAAGCTTTCTATAAGCAAAAAGAAAGTCCCATTGTTTTTTCTTGCAAATGTTGTATGATCGTTTGGACTGCAGGTAAAGTTCCTCAAGGTTTTCATTCCAAGTTTGAATTGAGATGCCAAAAACAACAGTCTGCACTCCATAAATCAGTTCCGGAACAATTAGTAGCATCGCTTCAAAAATAAGCGAAATCGTCAAAACTTGAACTGAGGTGCAAGATACTCCGAATATTCTTGAACTCATTTTGGTTATAAACTGCTGACACGGACAAATGAATGTCAGGAGTGGAAATGTGGCTGGTAAAAGTAAGGTCGAAGTAATACTACATAGCGTGCAGCAACGCTCCAATGAAAATTTTCTTTTGCAAATTAGTTGTCTGTCTGAATATGTGGAATAAAATAAAAAACATGGTTTAAAGGTTTCCATTCTGACATTTTTTAAACTCAAAACAAGTATATATAGCTTACGGTTTTTGAAATGTACCACTCCCTTCATTTTAAGGCTCCATTTAAGAAGACGCTGAACTGAGTATTCAACTGCAAAATTTGACCAGGTTGAACACAATGAACAAAAGTGGACTGCGGCAGAGAATGCAGTTAGAAACAAAAGAGAAGGAGTTTCGCATCCCTTAACAATCTCTGAGCAATGATACGAGACTGAGAGAACATTAATAAGACGAAGTATACACATATTGAGTTTGCATTGCTGATTTTTTGAGTTTTCACTTTGACTGAAACTGGATGTTTTATCATCCCATTTAAAAGGCAGAATACGGAGTTTATTTCCAATACAAATATGAAATTTTAGAACATCGATGCTTATCTTTAGTACCATGTTGGTTCCTTCACAAAACCATTTCTGCATCAAATTTTCAAATACACACAATAATTAAAAATCTGATTAAATTTTGTAACCTCTGATCTTACAACATGTCGTGCAAGGTTATCTTCTGGGGTTTTAACACAGGCAAGAAACGTACAATGCTTCCACCAGCATATAAATACACATTTAAAAAAATTAATCTGAACTATAGAATATAAGTAAAGCAGAAAATGGAATCGACAAACTTGTGAAATGTGTAAAATTCAATTGCTCCGCTCCACAAGGAGATATTGCACCATTATCACAATCTAAGTTGGGCAAACAAAGTTGAGTCATTATGTTGTCATTTGACTCAAGAAACGCCAGTCACTTTCAAGAGCAGTCACAAATAAATGAAGTTTAGGATAATAATAATTATAAAACCAACAAAACAGACAAAATTCGTAATCACTAAATGAGTTGCTTGCGCAACACAAAATTATGTGTCCCGTAGACCCGTGTCTTTTTTATAACATATTTTGCAATGTGCCGTAATTTCTGAAAACAGACGGTCTTTAAAATACTGATTATTTTTTATACACATTTATAAAAAAACTTTATAGGAACTGCAACATAAAATGCTAGAACCAACGGTTTTACATTTGAGGTAATGTGCTTTACGGATAGCATACCACTGATGTAGCTAATTGTGGTTTACATTTTTATGCATAACATTAATCATCGATACTACGACTGACAATAGTTGAGGTTTCAGTAGAAATGAAGGCCAGACGTGATTAAGTCTAGAAAACAATTACGATATCATGTACTGATTGATACATCTGTCAACTTTGTTATTTACGATTACAACTAGACATGCAAACACAAACAAGGGAATTGTGATTAGTAAAACCATAACCATGTTTTTAACCAGTTTAGTTGTTATTATTATAATCATCAGCGCAGCATTTATTACTTTATTGTAAGCTTTCACTGCCTTAAATGTGTTTTTAAAGCCCACAATGTACCAACCAAACACATCGGCAGCCAACTTTTCCAAATCAGTTGTCAGATTTATGAATATCTTCACACAAAAATCGATATTCATGTTACGAACACGAAATTCTATTCTAGATTTGCGTTTTATTTACCTTAGATAGACACAACAATTATGTTTTGTTAGACTTATGTATAGAAACCACAAATATATTGAAAATCTATAATTAGTACGAAATATTTATAGGAATTCATCCTGCCTTCGATTTAAAAACAAGAAACATTGTTCTTTGCAAACAAAATCGTATAAATATAGGAGCTCTACTTCTGTCAACCACGTGGAAGGGGCCCATATGAATCTTTAAACTTGGCAAAGATTTTACATAACGTTTAAAAACTCCATTCCGTTGGAGTGGCCATTTTCTTAATGAACGTAAAAATGACTGCGAATATAAAAACCCTCTACTGCAAACATCCAACAAAACCAAACAAAACAGACCAGAAAGAATTACTATAAACACAGCATAAACATAAAGCAAAAACGGAATCGAGTCATATAGTGCTACTACCGTATACATGCATGCAATCATAACTCCTCCACCGCTTATTTGAACTATCGGTAGGAAATCCATTTTTGAAAAATCTGTAATCGCTGATGTATAAATCTGAAGATTTCTATATGTCCAAATGAAATTCCATTGCTCGTTTGGATTTCTACGAATTGCGGCTTTTGAACTAGATGAAAGACGTTCCAGGCTAGCGTTCCATATTTGGATTGTGATTGCAAAATTTATAGCTTGAACTCCATAAATCAGTTCTGGAACAGTCATAAAGATTACCTCAGATATGCAAGAAAATATTTTGACGGCAATAGAGTGGCATGATCCGGGAAAGAAATAGGATGCAACGCTTGCACAAAACGGTAGGCAAGGAAATATAAATGCAACTAATGGGAAAATTAATGGAATAAAAAGGTTCGAAGCTATTGTTCCCACGGTAACACATCGTTCTACGGAAAGATGACGTCTTTTATCGGATTTAATTCTTTCTGCAATGATAAATTACGATAAATGTTAAGCAGCATTTTATGGTTATTTAGTTTATAGAAAGTAACTTACTTTTTCGGGGGAATAAAATCCCCTGTATCGTTTGATTCCATTTGTAGAGTAACTGAATACTGTTGGCACAATCTGAAGCTGTATGTGCATTAAACCAAGTTGCACCCAAAGCACACACATGCATGGTAGCGAAAAAAGTGGTTAGAAATAGAATTGGGAAAGATTCACTTCCTTTCAGAATGTTACAAAAGTAATGCATGGTTGAGAGAAAGTAGACTGGGAAAAGGATACGCACATTGGTTTTACACTGTTGAATATGTGAATAATTGCGACAGACACCAAGTTGGTTCGTTTGTTCGTCCCATGTATAAGGCAGTAACCGTAAACGGTGGCCGATACTGATTTGATATTTTAAGGCGTCTAGACTTAACTTCAAAACCATATTTGAGTTGGATGGCTTTTGTATTCAAAAAACGCAATAAATTATCTTACAAACAATCGTACATTTCCATCACTTTTTACTATTAATGCACAATTTCTATTTAAAAAAGGGAAACTACAAAGTTTTCAGATTTTCTATTTACACGAATAAATTTATCAGCTTGGTTAAAAGCCGTTTTGAAGACTCCGTGATATAATGTATACTGGCAAACTTTAATACAATCTGTGAACTATGAATTCCATCAGTTTTGTATAGCATTGAAGGTCTCTATATAGTTTGCTGAAATATTTATTCTTTATGTTCCGGAGCTATTCTAGCTGAGTCGACTATCCATTGCACGTCACCCTATCCTTCAGTCACCTGCCAATCATTAATTTTTTTGCATTTTAAATTTTCGCTTTCTTTAAATACTGTTGCGTTCCGATTATGAGACACAGACGATCACTATTGTTCCTGACTCCACAGGCTTAGATCGTTTTAAACATTTCCCGTTTAAATATTGGATTCTGTTTTTTTCATGACTTATATAAAGACACTTCGACGTCACAACCTACTACTCAAATCAAACAGCTATCCTAATAATTCCGCCATTTCAATGTTCAATATTTTACTTATATTGAACTAAGCCAGGAAATGCAAACAATTTTGAAGGAGACTGTGTTAGTTTCATCATCAGTAATTTTTGTATACAAAATGCTTCCAAATCGTTATTTCTGTTCCATCCCATTTTATTTAAAACATAAAATACTTGACATAAAATGTTAAGTAAACATGTTAAATACCAATTTTATTAAACACAAACAAATGGTAAATTTATATTTGTTTAACACAGAAATATAGCTATTTTTCTTAAATATTGAAGATCTCGTCCATAGAGACCGACGGTGGTATGGTCCCCATAATACTCGCTGCATTTCCACGTTGAATGCATAGGCTAATGCGTTGAGTTAAATATGATTTGGCACGAGTGTCTCCAGTAACTAAAATTAGATATGTTCCTAGCACATTCACTAGGTGTTTAGCATCTAGTCCAAAAGGTCCCAATGTTTCCACCGCAAAAGGTATAAAAAGGTAATTAGGTGGGAGTGACTTGTATTTGTTAATTTTATTCTTCGCTGCGGTATTGGCAGCACTTCCTGCTTCTTCCGAACTATTGTCCACATGACTCGGTGCGAGGGTGTCCACACAAGTAGCGTCCCAAACTAAAGATTTTCCATTGCTCCATGGAACTAGTGACAGGCCATCCGGACGTTTACCATCATCACGAATAAGGCCTGGAGGTTCTAAGATTGATGGATATCCTGCAGAATTTAGTCCACGTCGTAAAATGTCATTCAGTGCTGCATGTCTACTGAATCTTCCACTACTTTAATGCAGCAAAGTCCATGTCGTCCTGTCTATCCACGCTGGCTCCACAGACACAAAAATGAGGTTGGTAGATAGACATTCCTAATCTGAGGCAAACTGAGATGCGAAGTGTTGTTGCATCCAAACATAAGCCTAAATTGGTGATGGTAGAGCTTGAAGCCAAGCCCAGATTCCGGTTCTTGGAGGGCAAGGAGGCGAGCAGTTTCATTGAATCCGAAGCATTTAAAAAGGTTATCATACTTGGATTTAACAATTGGGAGATCCCAGTTAGATTGTATGTCCATGCAAATAGGAAACTCAACTCAGGGCAACGTGATTTCCATTCCATCAAAGCGTCCTCCAAGCAAGCAACTTCAAATCTTCTGGACATTTCGTCAAATTCTTGAAAATGAGGTTGGCTGTTTGGTAAACGATGAGATAAAAGCAGGAACACATAAATCTACAGTTGATCTGATTCCTAATCCTCCAAAACGAACCGGCAGTGTGCATTGTATCCAACTTTCGTCAGTAAAATGTATATTTAAGATGGTGTTTAAGGCTGACTTCATGGCTTCATCAAATTTCTTTAGAGTATCCGTGAATTGAAAAAGTGGAGAGCATCTCAATATGTACATTAATTTTGGGATCCAGAAACAGTGTTTGATAAGAAACAAAGCCATGTGGGGATTTAATTTCTTCACGTTTTCGAGAAAAAAATATAAATTATCCAATTTAGTGATAAGTGTTGGTTCTATAGCTTCCTCAGCTATGGGGGCTCCTAAAAGGGAAAACATCTCTGGAGATATGATTCGTATTCCCGGTGTTAATTTGCTGATGTTAAGCATTATTTCATTTCTTCGGTCTTTGGATGTAGATGGGAAGAAATATACTTCACATTTAGATGGGTTGAGGGTCAAACCGAGTTTCTCAAATTCCAATATGATGGTCTCTAGGTCGTGTAAAACAATGTTGGCTGGTCCTCCAAGAGTTCCGTCATCGAGGAACCATACATTTAATGTGGATGAAAGGGATAAAATACAGTCATTGATAACAAGACTAAATAATCCTGGACCTGCTGGATCTCCCTGTTGACATCCGACTTGGGAGAGGATCACATCATTTCCGTAGAATAGATTGGAAGGTTTTTCATAACACTGGAATAGAAATGGGTATAAGGAAGGAAGGGATGATTTCACTTTTTGCAGCATGACATCACGAGCGACCGAATTAAAAGCATTTTTAACATCGATTTTCAATAATATTTCTGCTTCCTCATTTGTATGCACAAATGTCCTGACTGAGTGAACTGCTGCTTCACAACCTCCTTTAATACCAAATCCCATTTGGTGAGGAACAAAATCTTCTGTAAGTTCGTTACGCATGTATGTGCACCCAAGTTTTGCTGATAATCGACGAAATGTTGAACCTATTGCAATCGGTCTGATCCCTCCATCCTTTTTATTTAGTGCAATCAAGTTAGCTCCGTAAATGAAAGGTGTGAAAGATTCATTTACATTTCCAGCGAGGATGAGATTGCAAAAATCGACAAGTATGTCCAACATTTTTCACCAGCCTCTCCATTTTTTAAAGAAATCAAATCCTTGAGATGCTGTGGTCGAATTCCGTCAATTCCGCCAGCACTTCCATTTGGAAATGAATGAATGGCTTTTCTAACATCTTCCTTACAAACTGTTAGGCTAACAGATCGATCGTGCTCATCAAGTGGAGGAGGAGGTGTGAAAACTGAGGAAGAAGATGGGTGCTTATCTACGAGTTGGTTGAAAGTTTTCTCATTACATGGTGCCACAGTGTCATCGCTTGATAATATACGAAGAGCTCCACGAATATCGCCGTCTCCAATTTTTGATTCCACAAGTTTAATTTGCGAAAAAGTGTGATGGTTTGATTGGGGAAGGCACGGGATTTCGCTAAGTGGTTTTTCTGTATTTTTTTTCAGTTTGCTGGTTAGTGACTCTTCTTTCCTCCTATTTCTGTTGGTTGTTTCAACATGGAGAATATTATATGCAAAGAGGAATATTCCTGCCAGGATTCTAGAGAATTTTGTTCAGTCACTTTTTTCAGAGCTGCTGTTAGTTTCAAAGCGATCAGCGTACGTGCTCCCACATTGATTCGTTTACTATTTTCATTTCGATTTACATCTGGTAATAGTGTTAAGGAAATCAGATTTTGAGGGGTAAGTGAGAGATCCTGGATGCTTCTTCTCTAAATGTGTTATCAATCTGTTTTTATCCACAAAAGTTCGTTTGGGGCTGAAGGGGCAAGGTACCCTTGAAGGTATGCAGGATGAGAGTGTTTTAGTTTTATTTGTTGAGCATTTGGGACACATCCATAATGCTTCTGCTGCACTATTCAATTCGTATTGAACTTGGGTCATCTTAAGACATTGTATATGGAACCAAATTTTGCAGACGTCGCAAAAAATCATAGGATTCCCATCATCTGGCTGTTTGCAGAAGCAAAAAGTTTCATGAACGTTGTTTTCCAGATCAGCTGGAGCATCATTTTGTTCTGGGTTCGTCGTATCATCATTCTCAATTGTGTCTAAGGATAAGCTTTCATTCACAGGAGAAAGTGTTTCAATTTGTTTGATTCGTTTTGATAATCGTTTCGGAAGGGTGGTCTTTAATTTTTTCTTCTCTTTTGGTTTGGTTTGAATGTTTGAAGTGGAGTCATAATTTGTTTGGTTGGGAGTTTTAAGGAAAGGGTTGATGGAAGGTATAGTCAATGGTCTTCTCGGGTCCATATTAGTCCGCTCATTAAAAATTTTGTTGAAAAAGCTCAAATCAGAAATGTATTCCAATAAAAGATAAATTGGAACAAGTAGCCTTACAATTACGGTGTGGGAATAGGTTTATCCAGCCCCACACACGGCTGCAGTAATATCTGTAATTCTTAAAACTTCTTTCCAAGCCACAAGCTGCTCAAGCTCCCAACTGTCATCCAGAGTTCAGAGCCACGGCCTTCTTTCATGATTGTTTGGTTTTGTTGTTGATATCCTATTTACAACAGATCACATATCGGACAAAGAGCGACCATGGTTGGAAAACGATGCTTTCTCCACAAAACCCTTGTAACATTGTGGTTCTATATTGGATTGATACTGGTAGTTGTTCATTTTGATATTTTGAAATGTTTTCTTTCTTCCGTGCTCAACTAACTTGCTTCGTGTTGCACACATAGTTGCTCCAATACGTGACTAATGCAGCCGCGAGATGCCGACAACGCTACCACTGAACATTCGATTGCCTACACCCGATAACCTTCCACTCTGTGCTTCTGATTTTATTGGAAATGAGATTAGAGCTACAAACGGACAATATGATAAAAATACATGGACACTTGTAATCATAATGAATCGGAGTACTGGAGAACAACTTGGTTTCACGTCGACGCTCATAGTACGGGTAATGCATGGCACAAGAAAGTGTGCAATTTTTTCTTGGCTCCAGCATTGCAACGGGACTCACTGCGTTTGTGGCGACAGAAAGACATTTGGAGCAGACCTTGAATACGTTTCCCGATCTGATGAAAAGCAAACCTGTTTTGCGAAAGATATGGAGCCATGCTCACGCTATGGACATGACTTTAAAAAGGAGCTCAAGCTGCTCCCGTGGGAAAAGAAAGATGCAAAAGTAATACAGTACCTAGTTCCTGCTGATGCATGGGAAACAAAGACTGCCGCTGCAAAGATTAACCTTGATTGCGCAACGGACGGATTTTGGTGTCAAACAGTGAAGGAAGAGAACAAGAATCTCATATTCTCTACACGCTGTATACGCAAAGAATTCGGCAACCGTTCTAGTGGACAGGAAAATTTCTTGTCAATTCTGAGCCTAGTTCTTCTATTCGGCACGACTGTAATGGGATTCAATATCAAATTTCTGATAATTCTATTTTTCATAAAAACATTGTAAAGTTTGGCTACTGAGAAAAATCATAAATGATGCAAATGCTAAATCTTATATTTCTTGCGAAATAATTTCAGTGAGTGGTCTAATTCTTTCTCATGAACATTTCATAGCCATGTTATCCTGTCTATAAAAGTGCAAGTAAATAAAATAATTAACGATATATATATAATATAAGTGATTAGTAGATCACTAAATAATTTGTGGCTGGCATATTTAAAGCTGAACTCTAAGCCTCTCAACACCTCCCGTGACGTTAAAATGTAACAATTTTAGAGAAACTGTAGATTGCCGAGACTACAATGTTCAGTTAAGCAAACGCTCCAGACTATTTTCAGGTAGAGTAAGACAGGAAGCAAGACTAATTATTGTGCCGCAGTAGACAGAACTTGTTAACCTTTAGCCGCTTAGGTATACATATTCGTTCTTGTGTTGGGAATATTGTTTTAATGAAGATTCATGTTTCCCCATTTTGGAACATGTTGCACAGTTTCCAACAGCTTACTTTTACTGGTAAACGCTTTGAATCATAATGACATTACTCCCTATTGGTTAACATATTATCGTACTCTTTGCACCTTCTGTCTTTATATATAGCTCCTTCAACGCTTTTCTGTTGCCTCTGGGGATGTCAATTTTTACGGCGCCTTAGCATCTCCCTTGAAACCATTGAGCTCTAATAACAAACTAGAGGAAGTATTCCAATGGGAGAGATAGGATGCTCCGCGTGATCTTCATCAGTTCGAACAGTGAACATTGTTTCTTTAACTACAATAATTTCGACATTTGACTATGAAAAATGAATATTACAAGAACCCATACTGACTAAAGATATTTTTAGCACTCCTTTGAATTCAAACGAAACTGTCAAACAACAACTTTATTGAGATACAAACGACAAAACAATACGTAAAAATTAAATTGATTCAACAATTCATAACTAAGGCTAATTTCACTGACCCTTAAACTGTACTACATTTACACATGTACTTCTAACTGTTGTTGGACATAACTGGAAAGTAGTCTCCTTCGCAAGATGGTGCATTCTTGCCGTAAGATAAATTGATGAAATGCAAATCAAAAATGATCTGAGCATAACACCATTCATTAACCTCCTCCCACTTGTACTCCGCATTGGCAGCTTTCAAGAAATTTAACCATTCCTTTTCTTTCTTGAACCTTTAATGAATTTATTACTTATCAATAAATTATGCCAGTTCTTGATACGAAATCCTGATAAATCATTTTTCATGACGAATCGTACTTAAAAAAGCTGGTTGAATGAATTGTTTGGTCATTAGTGCAAGATACAACGGCGCAGGTCCTCCCCATTTTTGGATTCTATGGAAGTTTTGGCTAATGCTTCAACGAAATTTCTGTAGTCTTGCTTCAATTCAATCGTATTGAGCAGTAAATTTCAGTCAGTTTGGGCGCAGTACAGTTTAGGCAGGTTGGGCTAACTGGCTAACGTTTATTTACATTAAAAATTGGATTAGTTTGTATAAAACTGGTATGGGAAGACGGGTAAATGTTGGTGATATGTAGTAGTCAAGGATATAATGTTCACTGTTCGAAAAATCAAGAATCACGAGATTTTTCCTCAATGCTGGGTCTCTCATTGTCTCTGATAAAAAGCATAATTTCCCCTATTTTTGAAAAAATACAATAAAATATATGAAAATCAAGGACACTCTTTCCACAAAAATTGTTTTATACAGTCCATATCAATTCGACTAACTGCTACTGTGTTTAGTAGCCCTAAAAAATTTGAACCCCAGCCATCTTTTAAAAAGGAAGCTACTCTCTTTCTCACACACACGTGAATAATGCACTTGGTGTGGCAACAGAATGGCAAAAAGTCCATGAGTGCAGCGTTCAATGTCACAGCTTGAGCCTTTTATACTCTTCCAAAAAGTTTTCCCCTTTCTCTGTCTTCAGCATCCGATTCCCAGAAGCACAGTTGATTGTAGTCGCTCTTCGATAGTGTGAAAGGGAAAAAAGAGCAGTCGGTAGCAGTATTAATTTACAGCATTAGCAGGAGCATCCGAAAGAGGAGAAGTGAGATGGTATTAGTAGTAAAAACATTATGAATGAATGAGTACTACTAACTGCTACTTCTGATGTGAGCTATAGATAATGATGGTCGTGTGTGCGTTTGTCAAGACTAATCGGAACCCATTTGTCACATACCGATGTAGGTATGAATATATACGCGGATGCAGCACACAACTAAACTACTCTCGAGTATCTGATAACCAAACCATTTTTCTAGATTCGGTTTTACTGCAATTCACTTGAATACTTTAAGAATCCATTTCCCTCTCCAAACTACTATGAATGAATCAAGACTCACTCTTTTGGCTTTGCCTTTACCAAAGACTCTCTCCGAGACTATATT
Organism: Orchesella cincta; assembly: GCA_001718145.1. NCBI lineage: Eukaryota > Metazoa > Arthropoda > Collembola > Entomobryomorpha > Orchesellidae > Orchesella > Orchesella cincta. The sequence continues at coordinate 21,921 of LJIJ01002600.1, forward strand.
ATGACGATGGTGATAATATAATGATTAATCTGTGCTGTTGAGAGCATCAAAATGATGCATAGCATGGTTTTATGCATTAAATCATTCTAGTGCACGCACAGTACGCAAGTGACACGGAATAACACAAAGATGCTGCTGCACCTGAATAAGAAAGAAGAATACTCGTAAATATAGCCAACGTTAGAAAAGATTTAAGAAACAAACCCAATATTATTACTATATACTTCATGTTACTCCATGAACGCAATATCACAGTTCTTTTACTAAAGAAAACCCAATAAACGTGACATATTTGTTTTTTCTTGTCGAGAAGCAAGTGTTCTTTTAGAAAACATGTATATTCCATTTCGTCAAATTCAATTTAGGAGGACGGTGAAACTGCTGTATAGTATACTGGTACACTCATGGCCATATATACATTATGTAGGTATTTCATAGTGTTTTACAATTGATTCTGGTCTGTTGTTCTTGCTGTTGTGTAATAATACCAAAAGGATCCAATGTAATGTGTTTGTGTGAGAGAGAAAGAGAGAACCAGAGACAGAGCAAAAGTCGAATTTGATACAACTAGGAATTCCTCTCTCGACATTCTCCTTGGTTCCCTGAACAAGGGACGCTGGTCTCTTTAAAGGTCTCGTTCTTTTCTGCTCTCAATTTTTTTTTCAGTCTCCCAATTGGAATATTACAACAATAGCATGAGCATGTGGAAATGGAAGAAATGTATTCATGTAGTAACAACAAAACAATTCGCTTGTATTGAAGTGTAGCAGTGGTAATATGTCAGATGAAATCACTTATAACCCCTTCATGGACAACTGTGTAAACCCAAAAGAAGTAATAATAAAAACAGGAGTAAAGGAAAAGCAAAGGAGTTGTAAGTGATTTCATCTGGACATATTACCACTGCTACACTTCAATACAAGCGAATTGTTTTGTTGTTACTACAATGAATACATTTCTTCCATTTCCACATGCTCATGCTATTGTTGTAATATTCCAATTGGGAGACTGAAAAAAAAATTGAGAGCAGAAAAGAACGAGACCTTTAAAGAGACCAGCGTCCCTTGTTCAGGGAAACCAAGGAGAATGTCGAGAGAGGAATTCCTAGTTGTATCAAATTCGACTTTTGCTCTGTCTCTGGTTCTCTCCTTTCTCTCTCACACAAACACATTACATTGGATCCTTTTTGGTTATTATTACACAACAGCAAGAACAACAGACCAGAATCAATTGGTAAAACACTATGAAATACCTACATAATGTATATATGGGCCATGAGTGTACCAGTATACTATACAGCAGTTTCACCGTCCTCCTAAATTGAATTTGACGAAATGGAATATACATGTTTTCTAAAAGAACACTTGCTTCTCGACAAGAAAAACAAATATGTCACGTTATTGGGTTTTCTTTAGTAAAAGAACTGTGATATGCGTTCATGGAGTAACATGAAGTATATAGTAATAATATTGGGTTTGTTTCTTAAATCTTTTCTAACGTTGGGCTATATTTACGAGTATTCTTCTTTCTTATTCAGGTGCAGCAGCATCTTGTGTTATTCCGTGTCACTTGCGTACTGTGCGTGGCCCACTAGAATGATTTAATGCATAAAACCATGCTAATGCATCATTTTGATGCTCTCAACAGCACAGATTAATCATTATATTATCACCATCGTCATAATATAGTCTCGGGAGAGAGTCTTTGGTAAAGGCAAAGCCAAAAGAGTGAGTCTTGATTCATTCATAGTAGTTTGGAGAGGGAAATGGATTCTTAAAGTATTCAAGTGAATTGCAGTAAAACCGAATCTAGAAAAATGGTTTGGTTATCAGATACTCGAGAGTAGTTTAGTTGTGTGCTGCATCCGCGTATATATTCATACCTACATCGGTATGTGACAAATGGGTTCCGATTAGTCTTGACAAACGCACACACGACCATCATTATCTATAGCTCACATCAGAAGTAGCAGTTAGTAGTACTCATTCATTCATAATGTTTTACTACTAATACCATCTCACTTCTCCTCTTTCGGATGCTCCTGCTAATGCTGTAAATTAATACTGCTACCGACTGCTCTTTTTTCCCTTTCACACTATCGAAGAGCGACTACAATCAACTGTGCTTCTGGGAATCGGATGATGCTGAAGACAGAGAAAGGGGAAAACTTTTTGGAAGAGTATAAAAGGCTCAAGCTGTGACATTGAACGCTGCACTCATGGACTTTTTGCCATTCTGTTGCCACACCAAGTGCATTATTCACGTGTGTGTGAGAAAGAGAGTAGCTTCCTTTTTAAAAAGATGGCTGGGGTTCAAAATTTTTAGGGCTACTAAACACCAGTAGCAGTTAGTCGAATTGATATGGACTGTATAAAAACAATTTTGTGGAAAGAGTGTCCTTGATTTTCATATATTTTATTGTATTTTTTCAAAATAGGGAAATTATGCTTTTACCAGAGACATGAGAGACCCAGCATTGAGGCAAAATCTCGTGATTCTTGATTTTTCGAACAGTGAACATTATATCCTTGACTACTACATATCACCAACATTTACCCGTCTTCCCATACCAGTTTTATACAAACTAATCCAATTTTTAATGTAAATAAACGTTAGCCCAGTTAGTCCAACCTGCCTAAACTGTACTGCGCCCAAACTGACTGAAATTTACTGCTCAATACGATTGAATTGAAGCAAGACTACAGAAATTTCGTTGAAGCATTAGCCAAAACTTCCATAGAATCCAAAAATGGGGGGACCTGCCGCCGTTGTATCTTGCACTAATGACCAAACAATTCATTCAACCAGCTTTTTTAAGTACGATTCGTCATGAAAAATGATTTATCAGGATTTCGTATCAAGAACTAGCATAATTTATTGATAAGTAATAAATTCATTAAAGGTTCAAGAAAGAAAAGGAAATGGTTAAATTTCTTGAAAGCTGCCAATGGGGAGTACAAGTGGGAGAGGTTAATGGAATGGTGTATGCTCAGTCATTTTTGATTCGCATTGCCATCAATTTATCTTACGGCAAGAATGCACCATCTTGCGAAGGAGACTACTTTCCAGTTATGTCCAACAACAGTTAGAAGTACATGTGTAAATGTAGTACAGTTTAAGGGTCAGTGAAATTAGCCTTAGTTATGAATTGTTGAATCAATTTAATTTTTTACGTATTGTTTGTCGTTTGTATCTCAATAAAGTTGTTGTTTGACAGTTTCGTTTGAATTCAAAGGAGTGCTAGAATATCTTTAGTCAGTATGGGTTCTTGTAATATTCATTTTTCATAGTCAAATGTCGAAATTATTGTAGTTAAAGAAACAATGTTCACTGTTCGAACTGATGAAGATCACGCGGAGCATCCTATCTCTCCCATTGGAATACTTCCTCTAGTTTGTTATTAGAGCTCAATGTCTTTTACT
>LJIJ01002601.1:0-25339 GCA_001718145.1 Orchesella cincta
TCCAGCTCAAAGTATGCCTAAACAAACGTTGTCAATTGAATCGATATACCTCCCGTTTCCACAAGGGGACAATCAAGTGGATCAGTTAATTACAATCAAAAAACCGAATGTCGCTGATGCAATTACGAGTCAAGAAGTACTTTGGGGATTTGGATCTGGTTTAGAGATCAAGAGACGCTTTGGGTCTTGTCATTCTTGGGTGTGATAGTTGATGTTTGTTCGTTTTATAGATGATTTTTCGAAACCGCAAGTTACACCGGTGATTGAGGGCGTTCAGAAAGATATGTCATCTCGAATAATGGCAAGCAAGAGCAATTGAGTTCTGCAACATAAAGGGGGCTTTCCGTTAAAATTTGAAGGAGTTAGAGTTTATATGGGTCAATCTTGCGAACAGTTATTCCTGATATGCACAGCATTTACATTGAAGTTCCCACGTTAAACATAAACCAACTTACCTTATTCAGCTAACCTTATACAGAGTGAGCTGCAAATGGTAATAACTCCGCACAGTAGTTGGAAAGTCATGAATCAGCGACATGCCATTTTGTGTATCACGGTTTTAGAACATGAAAAGAGAAGCCGATTGTAAAAAATTTCATGTCAAAATTACATTCCTACAATATAAATTCTTTCAGATGTGGCATGCGCCAGGTTATGATTTTAAAAATCATTATATTTTCAAAACTTCTAATTGTTTGTCATTAAACGTACCTATTGCAAAAAATTAGGCCTCCAACTCAAATTCTACTTAAGTTATTGAAGATAACTGATTTTATAAATTATTTTTCTATTTTATAAACTTTATTTTATATATTATATTTATATATATTTTATTTATTATATTATATATATTATTTTTTAATTTTATATATTATATTTCTGAAGAAATAAAGCCGAAGTAGTCTAAGTTGTAAGTGCCGAACCCTGCCTGAGGGTCTACTCTACAATCTCTAAGAACAGTGAAACCTTAGCCCCGCCATTTTTTGCTAGGACCTAGGAAAGTTATTTGAATAGTTACGGTTTTTTTTCACCAGAGATGGACAAAGTACCAAAATTTATTGTTCAATATAAAAATTCCGTAAACTTGATTAGTTTAAGCAACACGAGAGATAAACCATAAATGTTTTAAACGTGAATAGTCAAATTATCCCGCTTTCTTATCACGTTATTTTTTTAACTGCGTTTTGAATATCGCAATTATTAGTGAGTATTAATATTTCATCATGCTTTCGAATTTGTAGACTCCAAATTGCACCAACCACGGTCATCACTGCTGCATATTTTGCAAGACACGATCTATATTAGCATTTTCAGTCAGAGGCGGGAATGCATTTATGCATTAGTCCGAACATAATTCTCAATCAGAAAACAAATTGCATCTTTGGTAGTTTATCTATACAAAATATATGGCTGTTCAAGAGTCACATAACTTTAGCGTGAATTTGAACACCTACGATGGGGCTGTAGGATGGGTTGTTGATGTAGCGCGATATGACTCCATGTTTGGCTTTAGTCAACCTGAAAATGATACATTTGCACAAGATAAATATGTAAAATGCCCCCTCAGTCACGTTTTCGGCAATTAAAATGATTAAGGGTCCACAATCATTTGCCCAATCCACATTTTTTAAACATAATTTAACGTGTTTAAGTGCATTCAATCTGTCTTCTTGTCATCTTCAATAAAAACCACATGAAATGGAATGAAATTAATCTCATCCAACTTGGACTCTTCAGGCTTGACGTCTTGGCAGGGCTTCAGTTTCATAGGGTCGGGTGTTAGGATTCCAGCAAACAGTTAGGACCTTTCCACGTCAGGAAATATGGGTAAGATCTTCGCGTTGTCACCTCCTAGAGAGTGCAAGAAGTGGTCACGTATCTCCGAGGCAGATGGAACACTAAATATATTGTGTTTGTGCGACCACTCAGTTGGTGAGTTACTTACTGCATCCTGTCTTTTTTATCGGCTACTGAGGAGTCTGGGGCCTCAAGTGGCTGAAAAGGTTTGCTGACAATGACAAGATTCAAAGTCCAGTCGACCAAGACGTCATCTCTTTTCTTTTAAGTTGCGGGGTACTGATTACCTCGTCTAGGGCTTCACATTGGTTGTCTCCGTAATTGGGACCGGGGTCCTCCTGGAAATATTAATCAAAATCGGGAAGTTTGTCATCCTCCAGAGATCCCCCCTTTTAGGTGCTAATCCAGACATCAAGCTGCAATGCGTTTTCCCATTCCATGTTAGCTTGTACGAATTCGGGCATGGCATAAAGGTCGACAGTTGAAATAAAAACAAATGGGAAGTAGCTTCGTGTTAAATCGTGTGTTGATTCCATTTACTCAATAACATGTGCAACCAGTAGCTTTACCGTCGACGTTGTAGGCCTCCATAGTAGATTTGTCAGGATATTAAGGTTAGACCAGAGCTTCTTAGAGAGTAGGATGTTAAGTGCAGGATATTTAAAAAACAACTGATGATAGTGTCCAGTTTTCGCCCTCATTTTGTATCCAAATTTGGAGTTTGAAAAAAGAATTCTTGTAACCCTCAGTCCTTTGACTAAACGTCCAGACAGCTTGTCCGTAATTTAGAATTTTACTGCTTCATATTCACACGCATGTAAAAGGGATTAATCTTTTTTACCCTTAAAGTATGTTTAAGCAAGAAAATTCCACATTTCTCTTAGAAAAGGAATAAATGTAACCCAAAGTGTTCCTGTTCTGAACGTAAATCAAACCTTTTGTCTTGGACTCACGAACCCGTTAAGTGGGTAAAGCATAAGCAATTTTTTGACATTCTCATTCCAACAGCGGAAAAAAATGCGTATTGGCTGTGTATTTTCATTCCGACACCTGGCCTATGGTTTCTCGTGAATAATGAAAGGGTACTTGTAGAAATCTTCAGAAAGTGTCAATCATTTTCTATTTTTAAGGAAGTCACTCGGACTTGTTGTATTTGTTTTGTAACTTTTGGTGACTGAGTTGCGATACTGGAGAGTTGACACTATATAAACCCCAGTCAGTTGCAGTGAAAGCTTCAAACGTGTTGCAACTACTCTATCTCTCACTCACTCTAGCTCTGCTAAAAAGTCCACAGTCTACAACTACTACAAGATGATCCAGGATGGATGGTCCAAGATGGTCCGAACAAATCAAATACCCCGAAAAGTACCTTAGGCGGTTAGTAAATTGAAACTGCAGTCTAAAAATTTTATTGATGTTATCATATCCTGCTCACAATGGAAGCGTAGCTTTTCTGGCACTTTTTCTGCATAAAAAAGGTGACTCATCTGGTTACTGGTAAAATCAATAAAGTCGTAATTTACCAAGTTGTTATACAACATATTTTCCCATATTGCCGCAGACCATGATGATAAAAATGTCTGACGGTCACTCAGAGTGCCACATTTTGTTTTCGTGAAAAGCTGAATGCTTGTTTTTTATCTCTACGGGAGCAGTTGTCTTCACATGGGTTTCGTTTTTACGCATTGTTTATAATTATAGTTGCTAGAAGCCAAACTCTAAAAATAGAAGAAGATTTCTACTTTTGGAAATATCATTTGTATAAACAATTGTACCATTTAAAGAGCCATTAGTGTTAGAAAAAATGAAATTAATACGACCTAGCGAAAATTTCCCGGAAAATTAAGTTATAATATAATATATCGTGGTGGAGGTGCTCGATGAAAACTTGGCTATCTTATATTTCTAACTATCTATCTTTTAAGCTATCTTATAGGATGCATAGCGAAAGAAGATAAATGTACCTCAAGGAAGTGTATTCAAGGTACCTAAATCCACTAATATGCTTTTAATCCAGCCCTTATTAGTCTGTCGGAAGCGAGTTAAGAAAAAAATGGCATTATCACTTCGTTTTCAGACATACATGATGAACGCGTGTCTCTTAACGCCAACACATCCTTTCCACAAAATCAGTAATCCTGGTTCTGGACTCACCTCGTCAAACAAAATGCATTTTGAATCAGTCTGTTGTAAAATAAAAATCCGGTAATGCTTCTGCGGTTGCGGCTTAGGCGGCGACTTATGCTCATTTAATTTGATAGTGTGGGAAATCACGCACAAAAATAGGAACACCGGATCTCCATGATAATGTGATGGGATTGAAAGGTATTCGTTTAAGCTACTGTAATATCATTCTTTCTATTAGAATGAAACAAGCATTCATCTTTTTTATGTTAAGTCAAAGTTTTAGACTCTTTAGAATTTCAGCAGTGGAATGCGCATCATTGTCTTTGTTAGGATGTAGTCGGGGATGATGGTTCTATGCGTGCAGGTCTGATTGGATCCAGCTGAATATACCTCCTAATGACTTGGTTATCGAAAAGGATCTGTGGATGCGAGTATAATCGTAAATCATAGTGGTTTGCTGTAGAAGTTCTTTTGGAAAAAATAAAACATTTGTCCACCAAAACGCATACAGTGCTGCTGTCTTCATTATTGACGTAAGTGAGATCTTCCAAACATTTAGGCATTCCTGAACCAGAAACGATCCTAAATTTACTTACCAATGCTTTGTGCATACTTAAAATAAAAGTAAGAAATGATGTAGGAATACAGTGGACACCACTCCAAAGGGTAGACTAAGTACGCATGGAGGAGTGAGAGGAAGATGAACATGCAGATGCAACCAGTACCGGAAACAAAAACGGGAACATGCTTCCAATTTTGGAAAGTGTGATCAGTTCTGAAGAAACTCATGTAACATCTCTAATTAAGAATATTGTGGAGAACGCAGAAATAACTATATATGCCGTCGAAAAGGAAGCAACCGAAAGTGTGAATAAAACGGAAAGCTATGAGAACAATGTTTCAGAACTTGATGCATGACAAACAGGACCAGGTTGAAAACTCCTTGCAAGAAATTGTAGAATCCGCTATGACCGTTGCTGAACGTGATGCAGCTCGGATGGACAATATAGTGAAAAGTAACGTAAAATCAATCTCTGCCGCCGTTGAAGAGGATGAAAATTAACGGGGCGCCTCTATTACATCTTATTGGTTCGAAGCTTTTGCGTGGATAGCCGCCATGTGTACTTACATCACAGATTCTTTTCATGCTAATCGCTTTTTCTGCATGGTTTCTAGGCGAGTTCTTGAAGTAATTGTGTTCCTAGTTTTCATTTGGGTTTTCACCAAGCTATACAACAAGGCAGTTGGGATTTAATCCTTCTTTAGCAACATTTTGTGACTTAATAGAATAACCAGACATGATTTTGTTGCATGATGTAGTAAACTGTTGTAAAAAACGTTATTATGTTTGGTTCTTGATATCTCCCACAAATCCACTAAAGCCACCATCGGAACAAACGGCCCAACTTCTGTGGATACTCGAGTTAAACCTGAATAATTTTCACCTTGTAAAATGAGCCTGGGTTAAAACAGAGCGGCCTGCAACTTTTTGTATACCTACGAATCCATTATGATTACAAGCATATCCTATCCATCCTAACCATGGCTGACTTATATCCCCAGAATTAATAACGGCCCATTTCATGTATATAAAATAGTTATGAAAAGTCCGGTTGCAACTGGGAAAAAGACTTACGTCGCCAAGAAAGCAAGGTGGGGAAGGATTAACTCGTGAAAAATAATGAAACAAAACGAACAAAATATAATTAAGAGAGAGTCAATGAGCTGCAGCAACGGCCAGATAAATTCCAGTGATTTTCTCACTGGTGGTTCATAAATTGACACAACTGATATTTCTAGGATGCATCAAATGCGAGTTGATTATTAGACGCGATTGTATGAACCGGGCCACAAATTTCTACACTGCTAATAATATGGTTGGTATACACGAAACGGCATGGGTTTCAAATGTTTCCATCACAGAAAATTTGAACGTAAATTACATGACCTTTTAGTTGGATGAGAGTGACGATAGCTATTAAACATATCACCAACCATCAAAACATTGACGAGGATAAATGTCTTAATTAATTTTGAATACGAAGTTCAAAAAGACCATTAAAAACGGCGTAAACTTTATTTCTGAAACAACGCATCAGGAGATAACATCATAAACTGGCCAGAATAAAATTAAAATCAACGCTGTTGTCACACCATACCACACATTATGTATATATATGCGAATAATAAATTTGGACGTGGTTAGGAAATATTCTTATTAGCGTTAGAGCATAAAACATATTAAAACGGTTATTTTGCACCCCTGATTTTCGAATTTACTAATTCACAATTCACACCACAATTGGAGGTGGTATCACAGGTTTGTTGAAAAATGTTCTACCAAAATTAGCCTAGAAATCATCCTGTGAATAAACGAGCTTTTTGTTGGCTGGGAGACCCAGTCTTGAACCAACGCGTGCTATATAAAGGAGCTCAACGCTCCTCTTGACTCTCTCTTCCCGAAGATGCTCAGGTTGAAGGCTGTGGCTGTGACGCCACCGTGCTAAGGGACAGAGTTATTGCGCTGGAAACCTCGAGGTTTTGAATATATGAAAAATATGTAAGATAAATGAAGACTTGAATACAGATGTACCCAGGTTCCTCATAAAACTTGCTGGTTGAACCTACATTTCATTTCTGCATGATGGCGAGTAGTTCTAACTAAAACACTACCCCACATCACCCTTTCTCGTTTGTTTGCTCTCGTTGCAGGTAACAATATTCGTATCATATACTGCTGCCACAAAATGAAAAAATTGTATTTTGAGATCTTTTTCATGAATCGGATGCCGAGAAACCCTTCTTCATGCATGCATTAGACTGTTGTCACGAATACTGAGTGATAATTGCTTATAAAAATTCTTATAAACTTTAGCATATATAAAAGTCGAATCCTGCACAATTGGAATTTATTTTGTTTAAGCTCATATGCGTGCAGCAGATCAAACACGAAAGCAAAATGATATGATTCGTATTATAATGCATGTATTTTGTTGTATAGGTATGAACATGACAAAAATGTATATTACATATATACCATTCTACTAACATAGTACATCGAAGTAGGTACTAACAGTAAAAAACTTGTTCTTTTCCCTTTCTCACTTTCTCGCTACACCAAACTCTATGCATATGGTCCGCTGCTTGCCCAAAATGAAACAAATTGTGTTTCATGAATCGCACGTACGTCCAGAAACTTGTGTTTGTAAACGCATTGGTCTGTTGTTATAAAATACAGCCTTATATTGCTAATAAAAATTCTTATATACTTTTGCATATATAAAACTCAAGGCCTGAACACTTTTCATTATTTTATATCTGAGCACGTATAAAAAGAAAATTAAATGATGCGTTGTATTATGCATGATATGCATAATATGCATGATATGTGATGATTGTTCATGTAAGTACATGCCGAGTAATCCTTTCTAATAATTGCTTTGCTATTTTTATATACTATATAAGTTTTGAAATTGTTGTATCCTATGTCATAGTCAAAACAATTACATAAGCAAAAACCTTGCTCAATTTCTACCAAGTATGATGAAGAATGCGGCTAAAAAGTATAATTTGGATGATGAATGAGTAAAAAAATATTAGGCTCAATACAAAAACAAAACATCATTTTTAAACAAATATTTATTTCATTTTCATATTGGTAGGTTCAGCTGGGCTTGACCCCAATAACCTGAAAAATCAAAACAATAATATAAAGAATTATGGATAAAAACTAAATCTGTGTTTAAAAATACATTTACACTGGTCCGTCCCATTTGATACGTTTATTTTCTGACTTTTCCTAGAAACCTTGTGGCTCATCTTCAGAGGATGATTGTGTGGGACGGCGTCAAAAGCTTGATGCCAGCTGGACAACATTCCTGCTTGGTGAGAATAGATTGCTGCTCAACCGTTTGTCCAGTAATAGATCAAGCTCGACCCAGATTTAATGATAGTATTGCAAAATAATACCATCAATAAACACGTCAATTCTACCATTCGGGATACACGTTGGAACTCGCGAGTCCGAAAAATGTCTCGCATTTGTCGTTTTGAATATTCAAGGTGGTTTCCACTTGGTGCTAGCACGGAAATGATTTCCTTCACTTTACCCACTGCAATATTTTCAGCAACGATTTCGGTTTTCCGAAATCCCATGGACAAAAGCCAATTTTTTGCATTCTCACTTAGTAAAGTAGAGAATGAACCAGTGTTGGTCATGTTGCACCCGAATGAAACGCAGGCAATGATTATAAAAACTCTCGATCATATACCTACCTTCCCTTATGGTAATAGTCATATCTGTAACCACCATAATTCTATATTCTACTATTTATGCAACTTCTCTGTATGTTGCTTAAAACATAAAATATTTCTTACCAATGGGCTGGACTTGTCTCTATTCATCTTTTAAACCAGGTTTTGTAGATATATACTTGTGCTCCTTGTATACTTTATACTTCCTGCCACTTAAAAAGCATAACATTCACTAATACAATCTAGGCACAAATACACGCAAATATAGCATAAAAACCTACTTTGTATATTCTTTCCAAGCTAATGGATGTTTAAGTCTCAAACGAGTGCGGTTTTCCACTTTGACTCCTTCCATTTACAAAAATGGCACTGAAGAAACTTATCACACTTCAACACTGAGTACTTCAGAACAAGCACATTCTTCCTGGCCTGCTTTGTATTATTGGCATGCCTGCATTTCCTATTGAAGAATGTACACTCTTAATTTGGTATCATATTCGATTGATAAAGTAATAATATCTACTTACATATGTCGATCCAAAGTAGATTGGCATGAAACTTCTACATCACACAATTAACACAAGAATGGCTTTTCATTCAAATGCTTGCTTCGTATGTGCACAGGTAAGTTGAATTTGTCACGTAAATGTTGACTAGAATGCAGAAAACTATGAAGACTAAGAAAATAATAATATCACAAACACCTCTAACAGGGCCATTCACTTTTACTATTTAACTGATATTTACCCTTACCTGCAAAACAAACACCTGAAACACACAATGTTTCTCTTTAAATCCAAAAACTCCTAAAAAAGCTCCAATATTTCTCCATTTTCGCAAATTAATGTAGCAAAAACTGCAAAGAAAACTTATTTTTTCGCAGAACAACAAATATCCACACGATATGATGACGAGACATTGAATTCTCTATAATATTATGTACGGAAAGGCACAGCTGTGTGTAATACAGAAAGGTATTGCTGTGCCTTGCCATATGCATAACATACCATAATATAGAGTGTACACCGATTTCCCTAGGGCTACATATACGACCACCTGTGGCTCATAAACATAAAATACTTTTATATAGAACGTGAATAAGACTTACGGATCTAGGGCACATCATCATCCTCATCAGTATCATCAAAAAAACTAAAGCATTAGCTGCAGAGCAGCGATCCGTGACGCTGAGCGTCAGAAACAAAACGCTAACACGCTCGTCTTTCGAGCATCGCCATAAGCGTCAACATGGAGGTGTTGTTGTCGTTAAAGCCGTCGGTTAATTCTCTACTCTCCTATAAGTTCCATCCGGCGCAGTTGGGCTAGATATCGGTCGTAAAGCTCCTGGTTAGCGGAGTCGAGCACTGGATCACGACGAATGTCTTCATTGGTATCCAGTTGTACAAGGTACGTAAGCAGTCCACGAATGTTGACGCAGTAACTAAATCCCTGTAAAACAAGAAAATCATCCATTGAGTTGTAAGCAAACTCAAATGATTGCAAAGTACCTACCTGTGTTTCTCCACGATATCCTGCTGGCCAAAGTGGAGCCGGTGGTGGAATACAGTGGGCTGGAACTCGGGAAATCTCCAGGTTTGATTAGTTGTTGGAAGCCATTTCTGGAAAACGAAAATAAAATAAAAACACAAATAAGTAGAACAAAACAATGATCCTTCCTAATCAAAAACCAAAAGTTTTCTGACATTTACAATCTATAATTTTTCCCACTTCCGCTTTACATACGCATTACAATAAAACTCAACCATACTTCATCTTGATGCACAATTCTATCATAAAGTACCTTCATGTACAAGAGCATATGCTTCTTCGGGTACCCTTACCAGCAGCTCACGCAGCCTTGTTTACGTGCACTGAGTGACACAAAGCGAGAGCAAGCAGCAAAGGTAATCCGTTGTCGGGAACTACCCAGTACTGCGGCCATGTTGCTTCCGGTTCACAAGATCAATTTCAATGGGGTACCTTCCAGCATAGCAAGCAATCAACAGTATTTATGCATGTAGTTAATTATTCTGTATTTCCAACTCAAATGCATAGAATTTGTTGTAGTAAATGCAAAATGGATGAGCGAATTTCTAATTATATCACATAAAGCCATTTTCGTTGGCTGGAGATGTACGAGGTGTCTAACTACTCAGAAACTTTAATTCTTTCACATAAACGCACCTGCATATTTTTCACACTAGTCATTTTGAAATAAAAAGCCAATAAATAAGGGATACGCCCCCTGACAAACGTCAATTTTTATCAACTTTAAGCCCTTCTACCTTAAAAATCACAACAGATGCGTTGTTTGCAAAAATTATACTAATGAGTTTCTCCGTCAAAATCCACCCAGCAATGATGCTCTTCCAGGTCAAGTTCAATCCCCAGAAGTTGATAATTCATCAAACTCTTGTAAGATCGAAGTTGTTAAAAATGCTTTTCAAGAACCTGTTGTGCTTTTTGACATTATGAGTCTCACTATGTTGTTGTAACGTGACGCCTTGGTAACTGCTGATGAAGTGCTCCATGCTTTTCAAGCACTTTGCAGACAGTTGGGGCTCGATTTTTCCTTCACGTCTGTCTGTTCACAACTAGCGACTTGGAAAACTGAAGGCCCGTCTCCAGGCCAGTCCGTATTGTATTAATCAATGGGCAATCCTATTGATTCCAATGGATTGGATTTCCAATTGGCAGCGATTCGAGAGCTTTTAAGGCAAACAACAAGTATCTTCCTCATTATGACCCCAAACAGGATACTACGTATATCTCTGTATTCGATATAATCAATCTTTATCCTTACGGGCTGTTAACGCACCTCCCTTTGAATGATGTTCAATGGATAAATGAGGAAGAAATCACAAAGCTTAATAAAATTGAAAACATTTTCAGTGTTCCCTGTGATGCAAACAGAAGATGTATACGAAGGTATTAAATTAAATAAATATAATTGGTTTGACATGTCAAACTTTGCCCCAAAACATTCACTCTTTGGAAAGTATCAATCGGATGGTACCAAAAATCATCTAGCAATGATGAAAGATGAAATGGCAAATAGGGTCTTATCATATTTGGTGTACTTACAACCGAAAATGTATGGTTATCAGTATGTTGAGTTTGGAGAGGTAGGGAAGCATACGAGCTAGTTTTTTTTAGATAACGGTAAAGTCATAATATACAACAACAAAGAAAAGCTAAAGGCAAATGGTATTTCCAAGTTGTCATTAACTAACTATGCGGATCTGACGCAAAGCGATATGTTTTACAAAATGGAGTGGAAATACTTCCCTGTGGTCATGCACTGCTAGAGGACACAATTCAAAATGTAGAGTATGTGGACGACAAAAGTTCGAATATCCAGGGGTTAAATATAGGTTTAAAAAAGATCGCCTCTTAAAATGGTAATGGTACAAATGCTCCGTTAAAGTTTGCATATGAAGATGAAGATATTAAACTTGTTACTGATAATAGTGCGGAAGATTTGTGTATTGATGATGGCATTAAGGATAGTGACATTCAAAGTGTTTATAATAGATACTTTTTTATTTTTGAAAGTGATTGAGGCTTGAATATAAAAACTGTACATTTGTAAATAAACACTCGGTTTAAAACAACTTTTTTGCATATGAGCACCGGCATTGACGAGTGGTGTGCCTCACAGGGGAAGTAGGAGTTCATTTACAGCTTTTAATCTGTGCGTCAATCCACTAGTCATAAATAGCATCGATCTAGCCGAATGCATCATTCTACTTTTTACTCTCATTTAATATGGATCCAAACGACGTTCTCGATTGTAAATAGCAATTTGAGGTGCCAGCTTGCATAACATTAGCTGGGGCTTCGGGCTGCAGAAAAACTGTTGTGACACAGAAATTGCTTGAGAGAAGGAATGAGATATTCGCAATCCTGTCCACCGAATCCAATTTCATTAAACGGAGTTTCAGGCGGCACTAATGGATCGGCTGAAAGCCGTCATCCTCAACATTGAGTCCATGAATTTTCATTGTTCAATCAATGTTTTACCTTCTTAGATTTTGTACTAAATCATTTTAAGAGACAGAACCTTGCCAGAAGATTTCAGTTGAGAATATTATATTTCCACCTATGAATTCTGCATTTCCGTTTAAGAAAATAAAGTTTACTTAACAACAAAAGTAGACGATTGTAGGTATCTCAAACCAATAGAAATCTCTATTAATAACCATTAGTAAACATAAATTGATGCATTATAAAATACTTCTGTGTTTTATAGCTTACTTTTGTTAAAAGTACGTCGTTAGGCTTTACTATCTACGTTGCATTATATTGAAACCTACTTGGGATTTCATTGTGTAAAAATTGACGTCTATACAGCAATGTTTGTACCAAACTAAGACGTTTTTTTGTAAAATCGGTCTAAATTTATTTTTTAATTGACATTTAGCAACCTTAAAGTTTAAATTTACAGCTCGAGATGACTCAGGTGATAATGTAATTTCGAATGAGTAAATAATTGTCCGAAACGGACTGAAACGCGTTTCAGTTATTCGTTTCAGTTTGTTTCAAGGGTGAACGTTTCAATTCCGTTTTGTTTCTGAGTGTTTCGTTTCAGATTTTTTTTGGAACATTTGCTGAAACGAAATGTTTTGGAACGCTTCTCACTGAAACGTTACCAGCACTGCGTTAAAATTCCAGTTTTTGGTGTTTGAATTATGGGTTTGAATTGTTTGTTAATCGGAAAACTAGGGTAGCTAGCTAGCATTGTTCAGTTTGAAATATAGACACTGGATGGACACGAGAATGCTTACGACTGCTTGTATCTGGCCATTTGAACGTTAAAACTGAGCATATTGATAGGACGGATATTTTACATTTTTCTGGTTAGAATATCAAGGTATCGATTCCAAATCGTTAGGTTTTTAAACGTTTCCAGTTCAGAATTTGACGTTACCACTCTGGCAGTCAGTGCTCGGACCCAAAATTTAGGGTCCCAATTAATTCGAATTCAATTTAAAAATAGTGTAACAAAAACTGTTGTGGTGTAACGAACTTTTTAATTTTGAATTAATTACTTGACTAAAATTAGAAACTTTTCACCGTGTATTTTTTTATTTTTCACCGTGTACTTTTTATTTTTCACCGTGTATTTTTTATTTTTCACCGTGTATTTTTATTTTTAAAATCGCTATAATCAGTAGAAATTGACACATTGTCAGGTATACACGGCATCCAATATTCATTCACTAATGGTTGAAACAAGCTGAAATCTGCATAGAGTAAGTTTTGCAAATCCAATGAATAGCAGAAGCACTTTGGACTGGAACGAATTCTTGGAATCTGTAAGAACTAATGGTAAATCACATTGACTGCTGCTTGATACTTGGTTAAGAGTTAATGTTGGCAAGTTTGAACAAACGGAACGTGGGGTCGAAAACCATTTTACGTGGTGGTATATACAACGTTGTCTCGCATGCACAAAAATCGAAATTTTCTTACGCCCATTTGAAGTGTAAAGGCAAACAACTTCATACGTGGTTGTATATGCAACAGGCTGTTGAATGTACAAATGTTGAAATGTCTTTTAAACCGAGGAGGTGTATACGTCAGGCATAGTAGCTCCTTCACGAAGTGACACATGTTTTGTAAGCTGAAGTAACAATTCTTGTTGGAGCTGTAAACGGCTTTGAATTTTCGTAAAGTGAACGTTGGAGGCACGAATTATGTCCCCAACCCTCCATTTTGACATATAACTTCCCATTCTTTTTATTACTCCAGCAAAATCGAATTCAACAAAGTTGTTGATTAAAAATCAACCGAGGGCTTCATGATACTCAACTTCTCTCTAAACGTTTGCTTCTACCTTATCCTTTCTCAAGCTGAAAGTTTCTACAGGTCCAACTTCCAAACCCAAGATGCGCTTGCTCTCCGACAAAAGTACTTGAAAATAACAGTTCCTTTTCTCATGCAAAAAGCGTTGTTCATAGTCCTGTGGAGATTCAGCTTCAGAACGAATCTTACATTGCGTACTTGTGAAACCTAACGACGAACTCGAGTGTAACCGTTTTCTTCAGAGAAGGAAAACAGTTGTTCATCACTGTGAATGCTGACAAAACGGGCTTCGACAAATTTCCATAAAGATTTTGATCCTAATATCAACTTTTTCCTCGTAGGAGCAGGGCAATGAGCCGGCTTCATTTTGCGTCAAGCTTTACAGCACCCACGACTGCTTCCTTCACGCCTTCCAAATGCCTACGCAAACTGCAAATTCTCCAACGCTGTATCACAAAGCAAAGTCGCTCTAGACTCCGCAAGATCCCAACAATTTCAAGAGCTCATATTCCATAGAAAAATGAAGTCTAACTACAGATCGGTCAACTAACTACGCATGATTTATTTTCGGACCACAAAGCTGGAGCAGTGTCAACCTTTTATTTGATTTTGAGAATTCTTTCACATTACTTAAAGTGCATTCTGAATACTGGACTCGTTTCGTTAAGCTGCTTTGTGCTTCAAGGGTATTGTTTCTCATAATTTGTGAGCATTTACCAGTGAAGAAGAAACAGATTCCTCCAAACCCGTTGGCTGACTCTTCTCCCAGTAATTTGAGGTGCATCTTTGTTTGATAAATCAAAGCTCCTTGAGACTAGCTATTTGAGGCTTCAAGGAGGTTACTTCAGAAAAAAATTCAAATCGCTGATATTTTGTCAGTTGATTGACGAATTTCGAGTATTATGATTCATTTTTACAGAAACATTTTATACAACGGCATTGTAAAGACCACATTAGCTCTGCTAATCCAGATGTAGAATGAAATTTATAAAAACGAAATTCGTAAACAATATCTTCCGGGCAATAATAAGAATGTTGGTCGATTAAAAAATCAATACACTAACGCAATTTATCTTCGTAGATTTCAAGAATTTGATGTCCAACATTGCAAAGTTGTTGGCTCGTTGTACAGAATATTTTGAATTTAATTTTAATTTTTAATTTTATAGGTTCGATTTTATTCAATCCAAAATATTCGACCAGAACATAATAAAACAATGACGCCTCGCTAAGCGAGCAAATTAGCCATTGCACACAGAAATTAATTATAAGACTTCAGTTAGTTACACATAATCACAATAAAAAGAAAAACAATTTAGTTACAGTACTCAGCAATTAATTAAAACACGTCAGTTAGTTACACATAGTATAAACAAAATAAATAAATAAAATCAAAGTTAGTCAATATAATCACAACTACTTGGTCACTCAGTACAGCTCTTTTTACATTTATCTAAAAGCAATTTCTTCACTTTCACCTTGAATACTTTAAGAGTACTTGATGATTTAATTTCTTGCGGAAGATTATTCCACGATTTAATACCTCTCCATTGAAAAGCTCCTCTACCAAACTCCGTTTTTGGAGTAAACGTATAACAATAACCAGAGTTTCGAGTATTATGACCGTGAACTGATTCTTTTGACACAAAGTAATTATTGAATGCATCAACCCCAGCCTCATTACATAACTTGTACATAACACACAAAGACTTAAACTCACAAAATTCTTTTGGTAAAAGCCACTCAAGTCGGTATACATTCTTTCTGCAATTCCTGTCAAACTTTTAACACCTAAAACAAGTCTAGCAAGAGTACGTACAACCTTATCCATGACCTTTAAATGTACATTACTCGTGCACCCATATACTGTTACCATGTAACTGACTAGTTGAGTAAATAAGGCTATTACAAATAATTTTTAACTGTTCTAGGTCAGTTGAGATAGCACCTGATCGTGTAAAGCGCACGGATTCTTATAAAGCAGCACTTTGCTACATTCTCAATATGTGCCCTCCAGTTTAGGTTGTTATCAAATGTCAACCCAAGACATTTTAATGTGGAACTGTTTGTAACCCTAAGCCTATTCAAATCAAAACTGAAGCCCTTTACTAGATTAAAACGCCGACTTGTACTGATAGTTATCATTTTAGTCTTGTCACTATTTAGCACGAGAGAACGCTGTTTAAAGAAGCTACAGACTTCATTCATATCCGATTGAATAAATTGTTCTAATTCCGCTAACTGGTGCGGGTGACCTTTGAAAACCAGGTTCGAGTCATCAACAAACATTATCGTCACTCCATGTTTCACTTTTTCAGGCAACTCGTTCACAAACAATGCAAATAGTATTGGTCCTAATACACTTCCAGCTGGAACACCGACTAGCACATCACTAATATCTGATTTTGTATTGTTTGCCTCTACAAATTGTTTACGATGGGCTAAATAGTCTCTAAGCCAAAAGTCTGAAATATTATACTTTGTTTTAAGGATGTGTAATAACAATTCTTTCGGAATTGAATCAAATGCTTTGCTTAAGTCTATCGATAAAAGAACAACTATCCAACCATCATCAACACTTTTTCTAATGTAATCCGTTTCTGCCAACATTGCCAGCTCTGTAGAGTGGTGTTTTCTACAACCGAATTGTGCACTAGAAAGTATCTTATTTTCCTCCAAATGAACTTTTAGCTTGTTAAAGTACACCACCTCTAGAAGCATGAGCAAATTACATTCAATTGTTATGGGTCGAAATTCAGATGGTAGTGTAGCATTTTCCTTTTTTGCAATCGGTTTTATTCTTGCTAACTTTAGTAAGTCTTGTACGTCACCCGTGTCAAAGGAAACTTTCACAAACCTAGTCACTGCATCCTGGAACGATGGTAGGTCCATGAGTGAGTCAAGGAAATACTTGGAAACTCCACTGGTGTCACATTGTTTTGAAAGCTTCTTTCTCAGGTGTTTCCAAGCTCTGAAAACATCGGATTGCATAACAGAAGAAACGAAGAATAATTCACAGTTTATTGGTTTCTCAGCAATTTTGTCATCCAAGGTATTTGTTGGTGCCACACCTGGGGGAAAGCCCATAGTACAATAATAATTATTTAGTGCATTTACATCTACAGACGTGGGTAATTCCAGGCTGTTTTTAAAACGTAGATTAAATGTATTTTGGAGCACTTCCCACAGATTAGATTTATTGATTTTGACTTCGACTGATTTTTTTAGATCTTCGTTTATAGAACTTTTCACCAGTTTTTCATATTTTCGTTCACAGTCATGATGCCATAAAAGCTGGGTAGAACGGAACCGGTCTAGATGGTAATCACGAATGAACCTAAGTTTTCTTGTCTTGTTTGACATTTGCATGTCTGGACCCTTGCTGTATATTTTTATTTTCTTCATTGGAACCCCTGAGATGTACGCCAAATTTGATAATGACGTGATTGAGTCACAAATCGCAGTTGCAGATTCCTGATGAGCCACCTGCATATCAATATCAATTAAAATGCTAGAAATCACGGAGTAGTCTGCATTCCTGTAGTCTGGGATAATTCTGGTCTTCACTTCCTTTTTTCTCAGTACTGAAATAGTTAACATTTGCATCGAATGGTCCGAAATACAATGATTGACCACACAGGAACTAAACTCAACATTCATGTTCATGTTTGTAAACATCAAATCAATTATACTGTCCCCTCTTGTTTCAGATTTAATCCATTGGCTGAACCCGTTTCTCTCAGACACGTACAATAACTCCTTTAACGAAGAACTTTCACATTTTATATTTATATTGAAGTCTCCTGTCACAACGCAGTTTTTCCCAGTTCTAGCTAGAAACTCAAAGCATTTCCTAAGGTTACGAATGTCATTCTTTGCATACTTTTTTCTGTAAACACACGCCACAATAATTGACTTGTTTCTGTTGATTTGCACTGAAAGTGCTATAATTTCTAACGATGATGGAGAAACCCACTCATTAGTATTTAGATTAATGACATTAACTTTACAATCTGTCCTACATAAAATTGCAACACCACCTCCTCTACCTTCTCTGTCTTTACGATATAATTTATACCCTGATGGAATCGGGATTATGTCACTCTTGCTTAACCACGTTTCACTCAAACATAAAACATCAATATTATTTGTAGTCAGTACACTAAACATATCATGGATTTTGTTTCTAATTGATCGCACATTTTGATGAGCTAATGTAAGGTTGTACATACTCTTGCTACCTGATTGTCAGTTTTGTTCCATAAAATTATCACTGTCTGTCTGTCTATGTCTATCCATACAAACCCTCTTTGGGCTATTTCCAGCTTCGGCTTTGCTCTTCATGTAGGCTGCAGATCGTACTTGTTGCTGGGTCCGTGTTAGATCTTGTACAACTTGCACCGTTTTAAATTCCATATGAGGTTTTAAGTTCTTAAGGTTACCCATCATCTGTCTTTTCACAATTGCAGAAGGCAGCAGTAGTCGCACTGGGCGAGGTTTTCCAGTCTCTCCAACCCTTTCCTTGTCAATTTGAGCTGCATAGTCTGGTAATAAAATACTAATTAGTTTTTGCAGCAGTGCCTCACCAACACGGTTTTCCTGTATTCCAAACACTATAAGATTATTTCTCTTGATCAGCCTGTAACGCTCTTCCTGAAAATCTGCTTTTAGTGCTGCTACTGTCTTCTGCAAATCATCTTTCGTCACAACGTTATCTTGCTGGTCTTCAAGTGCATCCAATCTCAGTTCCGCATCATCCACCCTGTTTTCAATCCTGTCGATCCTCTGTCCCAAAGCTAAAAGTCCCATTGTTGTCTCTTTGTGGTTGTCAATCAGCAGCTGCTTCAGCTCCCTTAGAGTAGGTTCAACTTCTTCTCCATTTCCTCCCATGCTTCAGTCAGTCCTATGTATAATATAAGGTTGTGCCAGTATCGTCACGCCAAAATATACAAGCAAGGTAGTCGTACAACTTTGTGTACATATACAAAGTAAATGTGACTTATCTGTATCTGAAGGTATAACTCCCCAATGCTTGTTATTCTCTGGATATTTTATGATGAACTGGTTGTAAAACGCTTCAAAAGCTGCACTAATCGTATTCTTACTTAAAAACTAACTTAATCGACTGAAAGCCCAAGTCAGGGGGGTTCTGCTGTTGCTAATTTTGTAATATTTTTACAACTATAACTGGTATTAAAATAAATTACAAAAAATAATACCACGAGCAAGCAAAAAACACGTCTGTCTCTCTCGTTAGGTATATATAATTTAAATGTTTGAAAATTAATGGCGCCATTTCTATGCAATTACGTAAAAACCACGAAAAATCATCCCATTTATACTGTTTTCACGTAATTGCATAGAAATTGTTACAATATTTGACATTATAAATAGTTTTTACAAGTTAAACTGCAAAGATACTCAATTAAACTATATTTTAGCCCGTTTAAGTTGGTGTCTAAAATTGAGCTACTCTAAGACACTGTGCTGATAGTTTCAAAAGGTGGTCACGTTTCAATATTTAATTGCAGGAGTTGCACCAAAGATAACCACTTGGTTCCAACGCATAATGATCCAAAACGGTTGTGACGGGCCCTGTATGAAGGACAAAAATTTAAGGAAATTGCAAACGAAGTGAGACATACGAATGTCGAAAACTATAGGTGTTTGGCAGTTTTTTTAATAAAATTTCAAAAATTTCTAGCCTGAAATTTTTTGTCAATTTTTTTTCTAGCACATTTTGATGTGGTCTAAATGATCCAAACTAAAAAACGCCGAAATTCAGTCCCTAAAATTATGGTAGTAGAATGAACTTTTTGCCATAATTCACGTCCCTTGAAGCTCTGTGCGGTGGTGGGAATAGGGCGAAATGCATCGTCTCAGTGTAAAAATGTTACGTTCGCATTTTATTGACACTTGGTTCGGTCGCGTAATATGCCTATTCTTCGCTATTTTAGTGTAAAACAAATTGTGTTCTTGAACTTGCAGGTAAATCTATGCTCTGAACATTTGATCTTTTGAAACAGTAACTGAATGACTTACATGAGAAATAAAATTTCGGATTGAAAAATATTTAACGTTGTGCATAGGTGGTTTTAATAAAATTCTAAATAAAATTGTAGTGTTTGGTGACAACATATTGTACTATGACTAGTAGCCTTTTGTTCTAAAGTCATGGACAAAACTTGAGCCTTTTTGGTACCACAAATGTACTCATGAAAAGTAAGAACCGCGGATATGCAAGAATAGTTTACGTTGAAAAGAAGAAGAAAACGAAGCAACGAGTTAATTTCTGCTGGAAATAATATTTGACGAATTTATTCGATTTGTTAGAATAGTTCAATTAAGTATGATTGTAGGAAATAATGTTTTACATTGTATAATTCACACCAACTCGACACTCCATTTATCCAAGCCCACTTGTGTACAGACAACTGTTAAACAACCCAAAATAGTGACATTCACTTGGAAGGGAATCTGCCATTTTAAACCAATGCTCACGCATATCTGCAATATTAACGTCAACAAACATAAATTATTCAAGAACTAGATACAAAATAATTTATCTCATACAGACGAAAATAATTATGCAAAGTATACCGGCCTCGAACTTGCATCTAATCCACCGGTCGACAATAATATTAACTATTCGGTCCGTGGCGTTGGTGAAGTCGTAAAAGTAGTAGCGAAGTTTAAGCTTCTCCAGGTTTCGTGGTCGTATGCCATAGTCAATTTTGAAAACACCATGCGTCTGATACTGACACTGCAATACACAGTTCTAAAAAAGATACGTAAATATTAAATCAAATTTTTGAAACAGCTTCAATTTGATATTTGTTGCATTACACCTAACCTTTTCTTCTGCGTCTAATGGAAAAATCTTCGACAGTTCTGCTTTGCCTGGACCCCTTCGGTAATATCTTACAAAATTCAACGACCCAACCCTCTACCATCGTGCCATTTTCGTTCAGAACAATTTGCTCGTTTAGAGAGAAGCCCTGTAGAAGTAACTGGCAGTGGGCTAACGATACGATGGTTAATAATGCCACATAAGCACCCAAACGAAACAAACTTGCCATTTTGAAATCTTAAAATTAAAAACGGAATTTTCGATTTAATATCTAGGAGGGAAGAACGAAGAATTGCAGTCAGATATTGGTGCTCGGGAGAACAGAAAGAAGTTGAGTAAAGTTGAATGGCACTGAAAAATGCCAAGGATTTTTGTAATACTTGCAATAGGCTTACTCATGGTTAGGGACTATAAGCATGGTACAAATAAAGAACAACTTTTATAAAATACAAGCAAATGAACTACTTTGGCATTTATAGATCAGTGGTTTCGAGCCACTTCGACCCAAAAAAAACTCGAGATTTTCAACATCTCTTTTATGATGTAATATGAAAGCTTGTAAAATTCTAGGTTAAAAACAGCCAACACCCTATTGGGGTAATTTGAGACAACGGTGCTGGGGCCACTTGAACAGCAAAGGGGGGACCACGATTAAAACCTCTAAATATTAACGGATTGAGCTGAAATTTGGTTGGGGACTACTTGACTGATTCCCCAGTGGGAACTTTTGTCCGTTTTTCAAAATTCGAATTTAGCGCGGAAATACAAATTTTTCAATTTAAAAAATTTTTGCCAATTTTTTTTTATTTCGGAGTGAGACACTCCAGGTCACCTTTTGGGAAAACAACAAACCAATAAAACCAAGGTTTATTTATTATCTGCTCAGAAATTAAAAAATTTGACAAAAAAAATATTTTTTAATTGAAAAATTTATATCTCCGCGCCAAATTCGAATTTTGAAAGACGGACAAAAGTTCCCCCTGTGGAATCACTCAAGTAGTCCCCAACCAAATTTCAGCTCAATCCGTTAATATTAGACGGTTTAATCGTGGTCCCCCTTTGCTGTTCAAGTGGCCCCAGCACCGTTGTCTCAAATTACCCCAATAGGGTGTTGGCTGTTTTTAACCTAGAATTTTTCAAGCTTTCATATTACATCATAAAAGATAGATGTTAAAAAACCTCGAGTTTTTTTGGGTCGAAGTGGCTCGAAACCACTGAAATAGCATATCATACGGATTGTGATATTAATTTGATTTCATTAACCTGTTATAATTACTTCAATTAATATATTTTGCTGTTTTTAACTTAACCCACCTATCGTTTCTTAAGAAAGTTCTTGCGATGATCAGTACTAATCTAGCTTAACTTCCTGTTACAACAAACGGGAAACCTACTTGTATTACTAATATTTTTACAGTTCTTCTCCAATATGCAATTGCAAAGATTTGAATATTGTTGCTGCGTAATCTTAGGTTAAACTGTATTCATTTGACCGGTTTGTTCAATTCAGTACAGAAATTTTCAATATTAGTTTAATTCAGAGCTTGAATTGAACTAATGTTTCATTTCCATTCAATTTTGAGTTAATTTCAATGCAATTTATTGAATCGACTTGAAATTTTCGATTCATTCATATGATACATACATATTTATGCTATAAATAGCCTGTAGCATGCTGTAAAGTTTTCAAAAACTTTGTAAAATTATTACATCTGCCAACCAACACTGACGAACGCATTTCGTCGGTTTGAATCGAATCACAAGCTTTTATTTACTAACAAAATTAAGTGCTTAAAAACTGGTAGCTCTCTCGAATAATAACGACATACACATATCGACCAATAGCAGATAAGAATTTCATTGCATTGACTAATTCACCTACATTTATAAAGGCTGTCAGTAACCATTGCCAGTTATCAACTGCTTGCTTAGACTTCAAAGGAATTAGCTGCTTTGATTTTATTTGATCAATACTATTTTCAAATTTTCAAAAAGGACTAAATAATAATCAGAACTTATATATTATATTTGCTGTAGGACCATAAATGTACATGAGCACACTAGCAAAAGCATTGATACAGTAAAACGCACTGTGCTGTGCGGAAATTCGCTTCATTTTTACATATTTATACTTTGAAAGCAGAATTAGTTTTAATTTTTTCATTTAATTTTGAATTGTTTGAATTGCAATTCAAACCTATAAACTCAATTCCTTTTCACAGCCTTTTATTTCAATTCAATTCAGACACCTTCAATTTAATTAATTCACGTGTATAGAATTGAATTAAAAGGAACTGAAAAAATTTCAATCCAGATTGAATTGAACGAGCCTTACCCGCGAGTCTATCATCCGACATTAAACAACGCTTTAATTTTGATAAAAGTGTTTAATAAAAAAAGTAAAAAAATCGAGCTATCACAAACTCTGACCTTGATTGGTTATCCTAAATTCACAAGCTGAAAATGTTTGAATGGAGGCAATCAAACTGTTAGGAAGTTGAAATTCCTCCGTTTCAAAGTTTTCCAATCCACGGCGGACGCAGCAAACGAAAGAATAAACCAAAAAGGATATTTAGTTGCCAATTGATTATCAACCTAAAAGCATGAGCAAGCCTATTCCATTTGGTTTCATTGCACAGGCACAATACCATTGTTCTTTGATTCTGAGAACTAAGTGTGACTAACGAAACAAGCGAAAAACACAAATTAGCAGTACTCTTGCAAGTGTAATGTACCCGTTAAACGGCTTGCATTCCATTTTTATGCTAAAGTTTAGATTGATCAAATTATGATCATTATGCATCTATCTAGATTCCATTGCGAACTCGGTCATATTTAGGATAATATGCAATCCATCCGAACTCATGTGTATAGCCTATGTGCAAAGCTCACTAATCAATGATTATCTGTATGATGCATGAACAATAGTTGGATTATGACTAGTGATTTATTCCGATACACATCATAATCATCATTATTAGATGGTGTTACATATATATATGCTATGCTCCTGACTATGTTTATGAATTTGAGGCATACTGTATGCAAAATTACAATTTGCATATAATTTAGATTAGTTGGTCATTATTGTAGATAAAACTGTCGTTTTTATACTAAAAACGGCAAAAATGGATGTTCTGCAATATCTTAACTATGTGCGATAGTCATACTCCGTAAATATTGAATCAAAGACCCAGATAATTTCAAATTTTTGTGGTTTATATAGAAAAAGGTCGCGGTTTCGAACCATACCTGCGAATTTTGCCTACCTTTAAGCCATATTTTGCAGAATTGTAGTTTTCGGAGAATATATAGCCTGTGTTAATGCTTAGTTACACACGTAATATTCAGTGATGATTCATACTACTAATCGATGCTGGTAGTTCCGAAATATTTTAGAATATTTTGCTATGGGGAATTGCAGTATGTAACTTTTTAAGTATATTTTTTTTGCATTCACCTGCTTTCATTTTTACACAAAAGATTTCATTCGTTCTATTTACACTATTTAGACACAAAATTTCTTTCATTACTACCACAAAAGTTCGAAATTCTATATCTCCTTTTTGCTTACTGTCGTATATGCAAAGAAATAATACGGCAACTGCTCAACGATTTCTATAGCATAGACATGAACTTTAGATTTTATTAATACACGCAGACAGACTTTGAATAATGTGGAATGATTACTACAAGAGAGTTGAGCAGAGAATGAAGAAGACTCAGCTCATGCGTATAGATAGACTAGAGCGTGACATCAAGGAACAGAGCTCTAGTCCTCAAGGACAAATTAATAACTTGAATACTAACTAGCTGGAGACAGGACTAACGAGAAATGTCTACCATGAACAATTTAGCTACAAATAACGGACGGACTAACAGGCACCTCATGTACATACACCACACTTAAAATAAAATTCTGAAATGTCCACATTGCTGCTTTGGGAATGTGGTCATCTTAATAAAAGTAAACGTATTACGGTTTGTGTGTTTGTGTTTATCTGAAAAAGTGTTCCTTTAAAAGACCTAAACAAGCATTGCTTAAAAATTTAAGTAAAACTTATGAACGGGTTTTCATTGCGCATTACACAAAAAAACGACATCTACCCACGTCACACTCTTTGTGTGAAAATTCATTTCTGGGAAATATCCATGCCTGCTACCTGATAGTTCAAAACTGCACGACTTCTATATTTTATGGCAATAAAACCCGGTTGGATCACTTCTTGGTTCCAAGCCTATCCTAGAGAAGACAACTTGGAGATTTTTTTGTATATGATGTCATAAAGTAATCTACCTGGGAAATTTCATAAATAAAAAACTAAACGTAAAATAGGTGTGTAAAGTCAAATATTGAATTTTATTTTGTTCATTTTGAGCGAATGTCTACATGATAACCAAATATTCGGATTAAGTCTTAAATCCTCAAAAATTATTGTTATTCTTATTTCTAATTCAGGTTTAGTTACCCCTCAACCGAGGTTTTAAACGGCATTCGGGTTA
>LJIJ01002602.1:0-25337 GCA_001718145.1 Orchesella cincta
ACCTGAGCAAGTCAATCAGCTCATCCTTGAGGATTCCCAGCTTCCGAAAGAGATTAACCGAAACCCGGACAGGAAGCTAAACAAATTAGCCAAGTTTCCAGAGTTCTGCTCACCGGAGTCACAGGAGGTCTTGGTCCGTATATTTTAAAGGAGTTGGTCAACCTCCCCCAAATCTGTGAGGTTGTTTGTTGATTCGTCCCGTAAAAACGAGGGGGGAGGACAGACTCAAAAAAGCTCTGGAGGCTAAAGCCATATCTTGATCAACATCTGAGTAAGATCCGTTGGTGTCTGGAAATATAGCAGAGCCTCATCTCGGGTTGGAGCCAAGCATTTGGAGGAGTTGAGTCAAAACATGGATGCTATATTCAACTGCGCTGCGAGCGTGCACCACACTGAGCACTACAGAAAAACAACATCTAGTACAGATATGCGGGCCGTTAACGTTGGGGGAACCCGAAATTTTGGAATTTGCAAAACCAGCTAAACGTCTTCCACGCGTCTCGTCTCATCGCGTTGGCTACAGTAGAGGAGGACGGTCGGATTTCCGAGCGGTGGCAGGAAACTGGAGAATATGATAACGTCACGACGTTTGCTACCCCGTCTCAAAATTTGTGGGGGATATGCTGATGAAGGAAGGAGCGGCACGAGGAATCCCCACTAAACTCTTTAGATTTCCTCTCATCGTTGGGGAAAGAGAGACGGGGAGGTGCTCCCTGGAAAATAACCACGCACTCCTCAGATTCATGTTTATTATGAAAAATGGGGTGATTTCCTCCTCCCCACATCCTTGGCCAACGCTTCCCGTGGATGATTGTGCAAGGTCAGCGTTCGCATCTTTTTCGATGAGAGAGCGAGCTCCACTCCAGTCTTTAATTTGACGGCCGCTCAGCCCGACACGGATCAAGAGTTTGTAAGGGTTGCGGCAAGATTTGGGTATAAGGTGGAATTGTCGAATATTCCGAGTTTTTAAAGAGAATTCAAGATGCGGGGGAGAAAGAGGGGAATGCGCTGGGGCTGTTTAAAGACTTTTATCAAAATGAGAGCAACATGATGAATTTATTCTCCAGTGCGGCCATCCTCAGACACTGGCTTGAGGGTGGGGATGAAGCGAGAGAATGTGGAGATGCAAAAACGTTGTGGAATTCATTCCTGATTTTTTTGAGACGCAGAAAGGAGCCATGGAAAATTTTTATAGAGACCTTTGCTTTTGCAAGAGTCAGGGATGGTTTGAAAAGTATCAACTGTAAATGGAGAACAACACTTTTACCTATTTTTAGCGATGATGGTGATTTTATTGCAAGTTTGTATTTTGCGGAATGGTAGATAAATATTTACAGGGTTTTAAATGATGTAGTCTGAGATTAGTATTGCCTTTCAAATTGTTATTTCAAATTAACTATTGTTCCATATTCTGTCACAAATTGTGTCTTCAATTAATCAACTATTACTGTCAATTAGTTCCAAGTACTTTAGTACATATGCTTAATTCATTAAAAACTCTTTTTTTCAATATACCACCGGACCATTTATTTTTACATTTATTATTCCTCTAAAAATCTTTTACTGCAGCAAAGGAAACAAGGCAAAAAGTTGGGTTACAAAGTTTACAAACTGGTGATTCTATCACAGTGCCCTATTTTCATGTACAAAATAAAATTGGAAACCGAGAACCATCGTCACTCTCACACACGCCAAAATGATTTAGCTAGCTACCCCATAACATAATAATAATAATGAAACTTAACTTATAGTATGCCTTCCTTTAAAACATTCAACATTAACCACCAAGCAAAAGAACAGGTGAAATAAAGTAAAATAAATTATTAGTTTTTCTTACAAAAACATTTTGGACAAAATGTACAATCTTACATACAAACTATGTTTTTGAAAATTTTAAGCTAACTACATGAGAAGAAACGAAATTAACATGAAATTATCAACTAATGACATTCACATCAAACTCTGTATTAACAGATGGAAAGAATTTTTACAAGTTAAAAATACAAGCTCTGAAAACACTTTCAAAATCACAAGAAAGGGCATTCGTAATGAGAAGAATGAAAGATTCAAACTTGAAAAAACACGCCTGAATTGAGATAGGCAGTCGGAGCTTCTGCTTTCAAACGCATGCAGCTTTTGCAAAGTGAGCTTTGCTGTGTCCTCAAAGCAGTTTAATGCAGCACCCGAGCAGTTTCGTGGACTCGCCAAATTGTTGTAGTAGGGTTTAGCGATCGAGGACCAGCGGCTTCTGGTTATAGACATGTGGAGGAATATCACTCTGTTGATGAAAAGGTATAGGCGCATATTGCGGGAATCCGACAACATTTCGAGAAATTTCACTAACACTTTGTGCAAGTTGGAGCTGTAGTCTATCATATCAGCGTAGTTTCAGACTGTAGCTGGTTTAAATAGCTACTGTTTCAATCAGTAGGAATCTTCCACGTAGTTGAACTCCAGTAGTATTAATTTTATGAGTCCAGTATTTCGCCAACCGGATCAACGAGTGTATAAAAGGCCACTTTCATTGAACAAATATCACAGCATCAATCGACAATGAGGGACTGTACATGTAGCTTGTTAACTCTGGATACGGCAGAGTAGCAATTCTTTGGAGAGTCTTGACATACTGCTCAGATGGAGATGGAGTCAACAAATTTGGCAAAAACGTGTCCATTGGTTCCTCTGAAATTGTGGTCAAGTGAAGTCCAGGCATGGGTCTTAAACCTTACGTGGCAGAGTGGCAGTGCCACGAGAACACTTGGGCGTGAAACCGAATTTTAGGAGAACAGTTAATTTTTGGCGCCGTTAGGCGCCGAAAAAATTAACCCGGTCAAAATGAATAAAATAAATCCACAAAAAAATAATTGCTGTTTAAAATAACCTCGTAAGGAGAACAAAAAAATTGTGTTCTCTTATGTGATTTCTTGAGGAGAACAAAATAGTTGTGGTTCCCTTAAGTAATCCCACGAGGAGAACAAAATGTGTTTCCTAAGGGATTTCATGAGGAGAACAAAATGATTTGTGTGTTCTCTTTATGTGATGTCATAAGGAGAAACAAAATAGTTGTGGTTCTCTTAAGTAATCCACGAGAGAACAAAATGTTTTGGTTTCTCTTAAGTAATCCCACAAAGAGAACAAAATGGTGTTCTATTAAGTGGTTTCATGAGGAGAACCAAATAATTTGTGTTCTCTTAAGTTAACTGATGGGGTGAAAAAACTAGCTGGAAATCTCTTAAGTAATCTGTTAAGGAGGACAAAAAATGTGTATTCTTTTGAATCACCTAAGAAGGAGAACAAATTATTTTATTTAATAATCTTATAACGAGAACCAAATTAACCGAGCATATTTTAGGAAGTGTAACGAGCAAAACTGTTGATTACTTAGCTTCAACATTTTATTTTAAATATACTTTTTCAACACTGATCTCATGAATTCATTATTCAATATTTGACTTCAACACATTAATTAGTACAAAAATGCCTTTTAAACCTTCACAGGTACTTCTCCGCATTGTCGAGGGAAGACGCTTACAAGGAAAAATGAACTTCACCTTCAGCCTCTGGATTATCAGCACTTGATTTCTGCTTCGTCGGGTGTTCCTTCAATAAACACTGTTTGAGTTACATGAATTCAATAACCCCAAACATTTAAATCGGAGTTTTTGTTGCTTACCACTAAACTACGGATAACCCAGTTCCCTAGAACTCGTTCAAATGCCTTCTTCCAATCATGAAACTCGTCAAAATGCCGTTGTAGGTTTTTTCAGGTTGTTTCAGAATCACAAACTCCACATGCCGTTTTCCACTATGCATTTACAGGGGTTTCTTTCGTTTTGCTTTTCTGTTCATTTTTAAGTCAAAATTTAATGAATAGTTTTAGGCCAACCAATTCGGTAGTTATAATCAACCGGAAATTAAATAAATGGTAACACTTGTCTCTGAAATGATCGAAATAATCTAGTTAAGTATTCAATTCTACATATGCTTATGTTTACTGTTACTGAAGAGCTGAACCACGTACCTTTCCTGCGTCCGTATAATGCAAATCCGTAAAAAGCCTTTTTGCATTCGTTTTTATATTATTATCCTGTTAAATTTACCATTTTGAACGTTTCAAAGCAGAAAAAGAAGTTCTATTCATATTTTCAATCTATACGGTCCTGAATCTCGCAACAATGTAAGGAGAACACTTCGATGATGTAATATGCCACGAGAACACTTGTAAGGTTTAAGACCCATGGCCGCAGGTGTCGTGTCAAATTGGATTCCATCAATGTCAAAGGATACATGAATTGTGGACCTTAACTTCCACTTGAACCCTTTGAACAATGTGCGTTTCCTCTAAGGATGCTTTCCATTGCCGGCAAGCCGGTCCGAAAACGGAGGCTCCATTCTGTTGAAGAATATGACAATGTCGTAGTCTGACAAATTTACCAAAACTTCCAGCGACCATCACGTGACCACTAACTTCCTATCCCATTACAGAGCTCATATGCTATTCCAATAGGGAGACGACTGTGACTGCTATTTCTTGGCACTTTTTAGCATGCGCGCTTCTACTGGACGCTGTTCTACAGACAATATATGGAGAAGCTGACACGTGCTCAGTCTTGGTGACGACGATATCCATCTTGGATCAGACGATGATGATGTATTCATTGTTGGTCTAAAATAAACCAGTAAAATTAATAGAATAAATCAATCATGTACTACCTTATTAAATAATGTTTTTATTTATTGCATCTTACCAGTCTAGAAGAGTCTCATTGAGGGAATATATATCTATTTCAAAGAATTAAAGTGTGTAAGTTCAACTGTAAGTAAACAAACAGCCTCAAGACAGATTGAAATTGCCCATTCTAGATACCATCCATCTACTCAAACATTTTCGAGCTTCAACACAAAATATCAAGATCCCAACACTAAGACCAGTTACCAGTACAAGAAATATGATTACAATGTTTCCTTGCATCGTTGGCTTTTTTACGACTACCGTTTCACCAGAACGTTCATGGACATCCTTTAAGTCGACTCCATATATATCGGCCAATCTATTCCAAATTCCAGAAGCACTTATACCAACTATTCCTTCATTCACATGATCAGTAACCAACCACTTAAATAAACCCTAGAGTTCGTTCATGCAAAATTTCTTTCCCAAAATAAGCTTGCGTTTTTCCGTTTTTGGTTAGTTCCTCAAAATGTTGGTAGGCTTGCTTCAGAGGCAAAACTACTGCAATTCTGTTACAAACTTCCAGCGATCTATATAAATAGTCGTGTTCAGTTTGTCTAAAATCCTCTTCAGAAAGAAAACTCGAGTCATGGCTTACTCTAGTCATGCGCCTAAATCGCTGAGCATGACACTGTGAAGCTTTGAATTATTATAAACCGACTTAAACATTGTAATTCTCTCAATACTCGGAGAATGTCCTTCCAAATTTTTTAAAACGTTTGACACTTCTGACGAACCATTTACTAAATCTGATGAAGTAGAAAACGACCTTCTGTAAGTAAATGTGTGACTAGAAGTTTTTGTAAAAAGCCTAGCATTCATTAAATCTATTTGATCAGTAAACATTCTCGTTAAAATTTCAAATTCGTCTTTAACCAGTTGATTGAAATGCCAATAAGGAATCACCTTCCTGGGAGCAATCATGTTATATACGTTGTCATGTTTGTAAATATGACATCCAACAATCCATTTAATACTTGACAATTTAATTTGAGACATGCGAAATGGATCTCCTTGTTCAAGCAGCACAATTATGGATTGCCAAAACGTGTTGCGCAAACGACCCCAATCCACACTCCTTTTCTTTTCGTCGAGGGACCAGCGGTATTGTGATGAAATACACGAGGAAAATTAGGAGCCACACACTTGGTCCAAAAATATTAACGAGTTCTTTAAAAGCCAAACTGGATTGTGGGGGTTGACCGCAGCTTACGAATCCTATTGAATTCCCAGGATTTTTAAATTTGACAGGGCTGTATTCACCCAGAATTCCGATATCGTCAATGATACCGAATTCAATTTCAATATGAGGTGGTCTTTCTCTTGTATATTCATGTAATCCATATGTCTTGCATACCCTACAACCTTTGCCTGCTACTATGCTCATGTTTTGAAAAATAGATGACCACACTTTAATATAGGCCAAAATAAGTTTATCCCTTTTTGAGCTTAAATTATTTAACAAGATTTTGTCCGGGAGGCAACCTCCATTGAACTGCAGACAAGATTGGAAATTGTTTGAAAATGCCCCATTAAATATTGATAGACGGAAACCAAATTCTCAATATTTATGAACAGGCCACGAGAAACCTTTAACTTACTTCTCTTTGATATTGTTTCAGAAAATAGAGAAAAGGCAACCCCCTCATCAATATGCCTTCCCTGCAACCTGCACCTCCCTTAAATATACTAACCGAATATGAAGTTGTTATTACATAATTTGTAGAATTAGAAATTTGCTCCAAGAAAAGAAGAAACAATGAGTGTTTGACCGTCATAGCAAGGCCTCGTAGCCAAATAAACGCTGCGCCGGCGGCTTAAGTGGGTTGCAGAGCCAATCAAACAATGGCCCATGACTCCATAGCATGTAGGGTCATATACAAAGCTATGGTACGCGTTATTTTCCAATGATTCCCTCTTCAAACTGTTTCGGATTGGCATCCAAAATGAGCAATTTGAATGAATCGTAGGATTGGATCATTCGTAAGAACCCTTGAGAATATGTACGTTTTGTTTTCATCCAATCGTAGTTAAACAATCTGGGTTTTCTATTTGATTTCCTCTTATCTGAATCTGCAAGTCCAATATCAACTTCACAATTCCAAGGCCGAGAATTGACGAGAAACGTTGGAAAATCTAGTTCACCACATATTGCCAAGTATTCCGCAATGCTACATTTGGTTCGGTTCCCTTGAAAAGATTTGACCAAGGGCATTTGAAAAAGTCATTTTGTAAATCTAATTCGATTTCTTGAAATAAATCAACTGGCAAATATATTGGTTTCTTCATTTGACGATGCCAGTGGAATTTGAATTGCTGAATTAGAAACCGGACTGACAATGGTGGTAGTCTCTATTCATAAAGTTTGTGATATAGACAAAACATCCGTCATCAAATTCCGAAATGTATTTTGTTTAAGTTTGTAACCAAACCATTTGAGTATGGGACTAGTCTCCTCTTCAATAGGAATTGTTATTCGACCATGGGAGAACCCATTTCTTTTTTAAACCTGTTTTTAGCTTCCACTTCCAAGAATGTGGTGACTAAAAGTTGTAGTAAAATTAATAGGCTCTGTTTTTTCATGATGAGTTTGCAATTATTAATAGACTTTCTTTCAAAATCTAAAATAGTTTGTATTTAATTATTCTTAGTTGTTTCGACACCTAGGATGCTGAAAATAAATACCGAATAGCTCAGGTATTATTTTCTTAAAACTCTTAAGACATAAAATAAAAAGATGAAATTAACTGTCTAGGTAGTTTTTGAAAAAAACATGAAGCATGAGATTGAAAACTTATGTTTCACGATCGTAATGTTACCCAGCCAATATTGATCAAAGGGTACTTTTGAAACCGAAAGCTAGACTTGTACTGAATTTAATAACAAACCCTTGGAGACAAAAAGTCGGTCAACAATAAAATATGCATGCTAATTATTATTTCTAGACTGGTGTGGTTTTAGTAAATAGCGAAACCAATTTGCTTTCTGTTTCCGCATACATACACATGATTTGAAACTAATGTATTGTTTTGATTAAATTTAAAGCCTCCTAACACTATAAGTAAAAAAGTCTTTAATTGAAATTATTAAATTAGTTAAATTAATTTGTTACTATTCTGTTGAAGTTGATATACTCCAAAGCTATTATATTCTGTCTGCTTATTATGGTGTTTTAATTATTTCACTAGATTTTAATATCTTAATATGCTATGGCTAAACACGACTACATTATCTAATTTGAAAAAAAAATTTCCTAGAAATGATCCCGACACTAATAGATATTAGCCTGCCAGCAAAAATATCATTGACTAATAAAGTTTAATAGTTTCTATATGTCATGCTACCATCAAATTCAGTTTTTTTAGAGATATTTAAAGATGGACACTTCGGCAAATTTTTGTGATTAAAAAAATTGAAAAATATAACCTTAATGCGACCAATATGGGTTTGCATTGTAAAAATTCAGTAGTTAGTAAAACATTGCTAGCTATAAATACTTTGCTTATGGGTTCCGATTCGTGAAATCGCATCCATTTGTCTCTCTGTTACGTTGTTGATAGCCCTTCTGCGTTCTAATGAATGTATAAGAATTTCTCTGATTCTTTCCTTTCCCAACACTGAAAGCCATTATTGAATCTCAAATATCTTAAGCGTTTTTGGATAACCTCATAGATATCAGAGTCGGGACACTTACCTCTTTTCTTGATCATTTCGACGTTTCTGTACGCCGTACGCCAGCAGCTTTTGTACTTTTATATGATCTCTTGATACTGGCGAAATAGAGAGGAAAAAGAAATAAAAAGTATGGTCTAAATTGTTTCACTGAATGAATTAATGACATGAAGGAATGGGGTTGCGTTGCTATTTGAATATAACATATTTCGTAGAATGATCAAGAGATAAAATTCCTCTTGCTAATTCCTTTTCTTTACTAGTTGATCCTACGTAAAATTTGAAACCATGACTGAATACATTTAGTAATCGATCACGGTTTTCACCCAGTATTTCCCAGTTCCCCAGTTCGAAAGTTTTAATGAATCGAAACCTTGAAGAAAATCCAATTTGTTTGGGTTTTGAGAACAGAAAATCGATATTAATTATGGGTTTCTTTACAATTTATGACAGAATCTGGACTCATAGACTCATAAACAAATGGTCCTTTTGGCATTTTACATTGGTTAAACAATTGCTTCAAAGCAAAATCCCAGCACATTCAACGTTTATAAATTACAGGGATATTTTTCTGTTGTTAGTTGTTTAGTTTTCTTTAATAGCATTTTTCTCAATTTTTCTCAGTTTGCAGTAGGTTTTGAGTTAAGTACAAATATTACCAAAGTTCAAGCTTATCATTAAAACATAAACATTAGCATAGATTAACCTTAATAACCCAAAAAGCATCAAAGCCAAACATAAACAACAGGTTTACAAATGTAGCTTAATATTTTTCTCATATTATATGTGTTAAGATGCATTTGTATTTTATATATTATTTTGATTTAATTTTAGAAATCGAAGAAGTTATGTCATACGCCAATTGAACATCAATTTGCAAGAAATTACATAAGCTTAGTAATTTGTTGATGATTTTATTGCTACTTGTAGTTAATTGCGCATATTAAAAGTTAATTATCTCAAACACAACTTAATGTGAAATCCACACATACATCTACATTCATTTAGAAGCTGCAGACTGTTGATTCCTCAATTATCCAAATCTGAAGTCACCACAAATTCTCAAGTCTGGTCCAGAATGGTATCAAACCCAAACGAATTGAAATCTGACGGGGTTCCAGCAATCCGCTCACCGGTCCCTGCCAAAAGGAAGCAACAAAATCGCATTTGTAGCTTACGTAAGTAGTTAGCTTTCTAGGTAAACTAACATCACTTTATTGAAAACTCAATCAAACGGTAACATTTTAATTTTTCTATAGGCTGTTTTGAGCTGTTTTTTTCTGGTTATTGTATTGTCGCCAATGTGGCAATGCTTCTAGCAGTTAACGACTTTAACAACAGCCCCTTGTTCCGAGTCATTGAAACAATTTTTAATGCCCCCGGGTACGTGGGGAATCAACATTTTAACTGCAACGGGCACCATTTCATGCGTGTTTTCTTTACTTCATTGCGTAATCCAGATGAAGGCAAAAGAAAAGCTGCTCTCGGAAACGGCAGAGATCAACTGGTTTCTGATGAGTAATAGCTTCCTTCACATCTGTATTCTCTGCCTTGGTGGGGTGACTGTTTACTTCTTCTCTCCTTCGCCATTATGACCGGCACTCTGGATGATATTAACAAATTTCTCCCGTATCAGAAGTGGCTTGCTATTTTGGTTTTCAATTGTTGCAGCATTGTTTGGGATGCACGTACATGATTTGGTTGATAATTTTGCCATCCAACCTATAACGTCGGAATTTTTTGTGTAATAAAAATTCTGTAGAAAATTTCTTATGATATGTAAGCTAAAAAATAAATTGACATAAAATCGCCAAAAAAGAGTAATCTTTGAGCAATGTCCGATTACTAACATTATTAAAAATTTCATGGAGATTTCCATGATTAGTTTATTTATATAATGGGGTCACAGCTTTTAGCATCATACGCCTCCTCAGCTAAGGGGAAGCTGTTGCCGTTTCACCACAATCCCGCTGGAATAAAGGAAACAAAGAAAATCATCCTATACAAATTTTGATGAAAAAAAACATATTTTTAAGAGCTAATTCCTATTTTAAAAGTTAAATGTATTTAAATACACACATATAGTACATATTATCTGTGAAAATACAATTGGAACCGACGGATGTGGACAATGAGTGGAGAGTGTGAGTCAGTAAGATATTTATCGATTATCGACAATTCGAGATGTAACGATGTACCTTAGCGGATGTACTTTGGGACATAAAAATGTGTTACAATACAACATAACTATGTTGGTCATTTAAAAACTTATTGTGACTTGAACATGAATGAGGTGAAATTTCATTGTGACTTGTTTACCAAACAAGTGTCTTTACAAAGTTACTGTTGTTTGCACTCACGTTTGTATTCCAGGATGGAAGGTGAAATAATCAGTCTTTTGGAAATTGTAGTCCGCAAAGCTTCATTTAAGTGTGGAGCCTTTGGTAGAAAGCATTGGTAAAATAATATTCACACCAATTACTCTATTGACTGTCAGCAACCGCGCAGTCTATCAGGTGGGAAGCACACCAGCGCAAAGTCGATTTTTATTTGCATGGTGAGTGTTTATCACAGTTTAGTGTTTCATTAATATTGTGAATTAGTTTTAAATTCTAAATTCTACAGTAATATAGTATTAGAAAAGATGAACAGAGTAAAATGTGGTACAGGAAAGATACTCAATAGATTAAGACATAACACAGATGGTGTGTTGGGGTGGTAATGAGGAAATACAAGCTTTTTGCAAGAGCAACTATTCTGTGTCACTTTATGAAAATTATGTGCGGGCTTTTACAAACACATTTTGTAGTGTGTAGACAAAAACTTGACAACATATATAGGAGGGTCTCGTTCGGATGAGAAGGTGATTGCAATTGTTTAAGAGACTAGGGTTGGATGATAACAGCATGGGAGCTAGAAGCTTTTGTTCCACTAGCAGAAAGCAGGTAGAGTACTTACTCAATCGCAATTCTGAATTGTCCCAGAAAATAATGTAAACTAATTCGTTAATTTTACTCGACTGTATGAACTTAGGTTGTTTGGGATTATTTAACGGGTCTCATTGTTATACGTAGTGAAGTAATATGTGATGGTCTGAATCAGCCAAAAACAATTTTAACTAATTTCAAACATTAGTTTCTAAATTTGTTTTATTTGGTATTTATGGCCTAAAAAGCAGGTGAGTTTAAATTTAATATATTCATTTGTGTAATTTCATTTCAAATCTTGATTCTGTGCATGGTATATGTAATTTTACTGTTTATAACCTAAGGTCCGACAAATTATTTATTGTTAATAAATGTAATGCATCCAATATTTTCAGACCTCAGTCTAGAAAAATTGCTTAGTTTTTACTAAAGGATAATCAACAGCCAGAACACTTTTAAATTGATGTACCTAACTTCATTTGAAAATCTATAACACATTTATCTAATTATTTATTTATTTATTTAAGATGAATTTAGTATAATTAGGTAATAGGTACCAGACGAGTATTTAAATGCTTATCCTAAATAAATGCTGTAGTTTTTGTAGCAAGTGTTGCCAATGCAAACGCACCACACAAAAGTCAAGTTTCGCCGTAACTGTTTTCTATTTTTAAGTTGACAGATATTACAGACTACAATGAAATATAATTAAATCGATTAAGTAATTTTATATAACTTTTAAATGTGTTTATGATCGAGAATGTCTTAAACTTTAATATGACTTAGCAACTGTAGCAATTTTAAGTTTTATGATAAATACAAAACAAAGCCCCAAACAACTGCCACTTCCGACATTAAAAAAGTTAACCAATTGGAAACATTCTTCAATGACATATACGAAACGATAAACGATTGAAGACATTCTGCGATGTATATTTTCTTTCGAGTATTAAACGGTTTATACACAAGATTTCTGCTACAAAAATTGTTCATGAGTTCCCCAGCATATAAACATGTTTACACATTTATAAGCAGATTTGCAACCTGTTCAAAAATGACATCCCACATAATTAAAACGCTGGCTTTTGCAAAACACCCAAAAGGCCCAATGGGAAAAGACAAGCAATGTCTACAAGACAAAAGCCGCTTCATGCCAGTTTTGACAGCAAGCGCATTCTCCATTGCCGTTGAAAATCTTCAGATGTCGAATCCAGCTTCCCTGCAACTGGTATTAATATACAATCATGCAGGAAATCGTGATGCCAATGGCGACATTTGGAACCCGCCATAACCACAGGGAGAAGCTGACGTATCCCGAAAAAATTGATAGAACTACAACACTCATGCCAAAAAATATTATTCCAGGAAAGTACACGTAGAAGGCCGTTTTTACCAGTCTGGTCACAACCGTCAAGTGTCGATGAATCATCATTTTTGGGTAAAATAACTCAAATTTTTTCGATGAGTTACAAATGGTCAACTGGATTCCTTGCGCAAGTTCAATAACAAATACATTACATATTTATACATTTAAACAAAAATCAGTCGCAGATGCGGGTCTGAAGACATCAAAATATAAAAAAAGTGCAAAGATTGAACAGACAGATAACCAAAAGACGAACCACTATCGACTTTTTGAAACAATGCTCAAAACTCAATATAGTTCCAAAAGGCCTTCAACTATCCAACCAGTTTCCAGAAAATAAGAAAATATGCAGCATCCTACACAATTCAGGAGTGAAAGTAATGAAAGAAGTAATTCAAATCAACTTCAGACAACTCAGAGAATTTCTCATCAAACTCAAACAATCACTGGACTTTCTTCAAAACAAATATCAAACTGAATTTTCTGAAATTCTCCGTTTACTCAAGATGGAAACTGTCAATTTAAGAAATGAGATGGATGACATACACCAAAGAAAACTTGAAACACTCATTATTCAAGATGAAAAAATGAACAACCACTCAATCCAAAAATTCAAGACCATGAAAAACACGATAATGAATTTGAGCTCGTATGTACCAAATGAAGATGAAACATTACTTCTATCACTGGGTTTAAATTATGCAATTCCAACTAAACTGGACAAGGATGGAGTAATCTCGCTCATTGAAACAACAGAATCTTCTATCAAAAAAGAAAAAATGGATAGCTACAGTGCTGATCTTTTCAGAACAAAGATGAAAGATTATAACATCCCATAAACCAAATGCAACCCTATTTCACAGATATCAATGGTTCCAAAATACTATCAAACGACTACAACACAACAACAATGTCATAATCATTTCAGCTGACAAAGGAAATTGTACCGTTCTCATGAATAAAGATGAATATGACCAGAAAGCCCTCAAGCTATTATCAACTACAGATTACACAACTGTTATCAAAGAACCGATAGAAGATACAAAACTCAACATCAACGGAATATTGAAACATGCATGTGAAGAGGAACGATTAGAAGAAAAATCAATCAAGTTTTGGACACCTACCCATCCTGTTACACCTCTGTTTTATGGTTCCCCAAAAATCCACAAAAAGGATATCCCACTCCGACCAATAGTGGATTTTAGAGGATCAATTACCTACAAACTTTCGAAACATCTAAAAAATATCCTGAACAAAGTTGCAAACAAATGGGAATATTCATGCAAAAATACGAACGAGTTTGTTAAGAAAATTAAGAATTTCACGATCCCTCCTCGTCATATTA
Organism: Orchesella cincta; assembly: GCA_001718145.1. Taxonomy (NCBI): domain Eukaryota; kingdom Metazoa; phylum Arthropoda; class Collembola; order Entomobryomorpha; family Orchesellidae; genus Orchesella; species Orchesella cincta. The sequence goes on from LJIJ01002602.1 coordinate 14,046, forward strand.
TGACATCGTTCGATGTTACATCTCTATTCACTAGAGTACCCATTGATAAGACTTTAAATTACATTAAACAACGACTTCAAGAAGATGAGACCTGGAAAACAATAACATTCCACATTGATGAATAATGGATTTACTCAATATTTGTCTCAAATCAACATATTTCAATTTCCGAGGAACAACGTATCAACAACTCAATGGAGTACCTATGGGATCTCCACTCAGCCCAGTTGTAGCAGAATTTTGCATGCAATTCCTTGAAGAAACAAAGGTCAAACCAAATTCAGACATTAAATTATGGGCACGTTATGTTGATGATGTGTTTTCAGTTGCTAAATCCCGGAAAATTTCATCAATACAAAAGAAACTTGAAGAATTTGACGAGTCACTCAAATTTACAACCGAAAAAGAGGATGAAACAACAAACTCCCTTCCATTTCTAGACACATTAGTTCATCGGAGAAAAGATGACACCATTGAATTCAGTGTCTACCGGAAACCAACACATACAAATCGCTATCTCAATTATACCTCTTTCCATCCACGAGCTCACAAAATTTCTGTAGTGGATTCTCTAGTCACTCGAGCACTGAATATATGCGATGATGATTATCTTGAAAGTGAACTACATTTCATTACGGAAACACTAATTACAAATGGATATCCACGGGATTTCATCTCACAACGAATCAAAATACAAAAACAGCGTATTCATTCTGAAAATATTACAGAAAAAACCAAAACTGAAGAAGATGTCCCACGTGCTATCATCCCATATTATGGCCAAGTCAGTGATAGGATGGCCCGTGAGATTCGCCGATCAACAACTCTAGAAATAGGATATTTTCCAATAACCAAAATATCTTCCCGGCTATGCAATTATAAGGACAAACTACCAAAATCAACTGTAGGCATTTACAAACTCAAATGCAATGACTGTCCTATGATCTACGTTGGAGAAACAGGAAGGGATATAAAAATTCGAGCAAATGAACATGATACATACATACGCCAGGCAAACACAAAGGACTCTCCTGTAGCAGACCATGCATGGACAGAAGACCACCTGATTGATACGAAGAATATTCAATTAATTGAATATGAGAAGCACTATTATCGTCACAAAATAAAAGAAAGTATGTACATACGGAACACTCCATCCAAGATGAACAAGAATTCTGGAACCTATATCAACCCTATATGGCTTGGACCTACTACATAAGTTTTTTAAACCGCCATGACAAAATATTTGAGCTTACGATTATACTAAAAATTTGATCTTTTCGTTTTTTGGATAATTTTTTATCCATATTCATTATCAACCAGTTTTAATCTTACTCTTAATCTATATTCCCTGAAAGAAGGAATGTGTAACTCCGAAACGTTGGAATTAAGCAAATAAATTCAAATTTTTCACGAAAACCCCGTTATATAACATTTAAATATCATTTATACAGTTTGTAAACAAAACACCCGCAACCGACTAAAAGTATTGGTGTTGTAAATAAAGCAGTGAAAAAAGCGTCTCATCAATTTGATTCATAGTTGAAGGGACTAACTGAATTGCAATATGAGACAGCGGGTCGATTTCAATAACAAAGGGCATCACAACTATCAAGGGAACAAATGATGTGCTTCCTGCTGCGAAAATGTATACAGCCATAGCTCCTCTCTCTTGGAAAACTGAATTTGCTTGATTGATTATGTTTCTTTTTTGTTGAGAACGTGCAATGTGTTCAAAACCTTAACATTCATTTGCACGCATGTCAAGTGTCCAAATTGCAAACAGAGCTTGGAGGAGAATTGCAAATGTGAAGATGTATATTAACAAGGCTTCAACTCCAAAATTATAGTTTTCAAGTAGGTCATCAGGACTGTAAATTCCGAAAAAAGGATATAAACCACTCTTAAAGTGAGAAACAAAACGGTTAACTTGAAAATATGGTATAAAGAAATTTTTATTTGGGAAAATTAAACTTCCTTTGTGGTGTTGGTGTAGAAGTTTCAAATAGAAACGATCCAGTTTTGGAACAAACTTTTATTGGCAACGAAACTATATTTCCAGTGAATACAAATACGCGAATTGCCGCTATCCATACAGGACTATCCATTTTTTAGGAGAATAAATGCGTCTGGGTGAAATGCTACTGATAGTAAAATGAGACAACGCCAAGACTAATTTACAAACATTTTGAGCAACTATTACTCTAATTTCAGGTATTATGTTTTTTCCAAAAAATAGAAGTAAAAGGTCTAGATTAGAGCGAATTATGTAAGTAATTTCGATTAAGGCTTTGCAATTACAGGATGTATTTGCGACTCCATTATGGAAATTATGTTATTACGGGCTTACTCAATTTGTTTGCTGATGTCGACGATTTGTTCCGTGGAAGCAGATTTTCGAAGTATGTTATATTAATTGCTCAATTCCCTTTAATTTTCAGTTAAACAATTCAAATGCATAAAACTTGATTCTATGTATTTTACTTTTGCGACTTTTTAAACTGGGGGCTTGAGAGAACATTGTTTCCAGGGAACCAAATGGAAGGCATAAATAAGGTAACGTGGAGTGTTTAAGCCAAAATAAAATATTTAGGTACTAAATTAGTTGAAAAACAATTTTCACGAAACTTTGTATTCGTATTCAACCCCCATGAAAAAACTTGGCTCAGCATTTTAGACTTTTAAATTTGACCAATTTTAGAACTGCTCTTTCAACGTGCCCTAGGTAATAATTTTGACATAAAACATGTTTATAAATGTTATCATGTTAATACGTTCTAAGTATGCTTGGTTCGTGATAATGAAAAAAGTTTTGCTTACAAATTTACAAGTACTGGCTCAAAGAATCCATGCAAAAATTGTTGCATCAGGGCTGTTCTCCAAATGGAAACAGTGGACAAATTGGCATTATCTGCTGGTAAGCAAGTTGCACTATGACGAAGTGAGGGGAAACCTGAGACGGTGGACATGCCTAAATTAGAGCGGTGGTAATATTTTTGGGCTCGATGCTGGTGATTACAATAGGAGTATTTGTAATTAAACTGGAACTGGATTTCTGTCTTTTAAAAATTTATCGGGAGTTTTTGAATGTAGGCAGTTGCATATCAAGCACACACGGTGTACTGCAGAAACTTTGTTGTGCAAACGGTTTGACTCCATAAAATAAAATAAAGTGTTGATACTTGTATGAATGACGATGAGATGACGATGAGCTAAGATGACGATGATGAAATATGATATTCAGGAACATTTTAGTCAATAAAATATACCATTGGTAAATCTAAATATTACATACGTTCGAAAACCGTGTTTTAATTTATTTTATTAATTTTAACTCATGTGGCTTCGTTCAGGAATATCGGTGGCACACTGGTAGACCTAAATGTAAGGATATTTTAAATTAAAAATTTAGTGGTAAATATACAGAAACGGGTTTCTCAACTGATATTTCTAATGTAAATTTTTGCACTTTTTTTTACAATAATCAGCAAAAGTAAAATTTGGCCCGAAAAACTTATTCTCAATTTTAAACATATAATAACGACGAGTATAAAGACATATTACAATAAAATTAGTTAATTAGTCGACAAGATTTCACAAATCACTTCGCTTTTTATTATATTTTCTTAGTTTAAAGAATTAATGAATTGTCTTGCAAATTTATGAGCAAATTACAAACTTGTTCTAAAATGATATCCCAAATAATTAATGAACTGGCTTTAGTATAATTCCCAAAAGGTCCAATTGGAAAAGAGAGGCAATGTCTACAGGACTGAAGCCACTTTCTTTCAAGCTTTGACCGCATTCGCGTACACCAAAGCAGCTGAAAATCTTTCGAAGTGGAGTCGAGCCTTACTACAACCGGTAACAAGATATAAACAATGATCGAAAGTGTAGTGCCAACTAACGCGTTTGGAATGGCAACAACATCAGGAAGGATCTGACGTATTCCAAACACAATTGAAAGGATTATTATGCTCATACCAACAAATGCCAATCCAGGATTGTATACGAAAAGGGCAGTCTGCAGCACGGTTTTCACAACTGTTAGCTGTCTATGAATTATCATTTTTGGGTACAATATATTTTTTTCGTTAAATCACAATAGTTAATCGTATTCCTTTTCTAGCTCTATGACAAATAAATATATATTGCAACCATCTGCAAAACATACTAACCATCCTACGATCATTGCCGATGACATAAAAAAGGCCGTGAGTGAGCGTCTAAATAATTGATTCGTGTTTGAAGGCAAACTGAATTATAGTGTGAGATATGGGATCAATTTCCGCAAAAACGGAAGTACAAAGCCCAAAAGAGGAAAAATGTTAGACCTGCTGCAAAAATATATATGGTAATGGCTCCTTTATCGCATATAACTGATTATTCTTTTTGTTTTGCTAAAATCGTGAAGTGTGTTTAAAATAAAGGAGCCATCACCATATATATTTTTGCAGCAGGTCTAACATTTTTTCCTCTTTGACTTCGTTTTTTGCGGAAATTGATCCCATATCTCACACTATAATTCAGTTGGTGCCTTCAAACACAAATAAATTATTTAGACGCTCACTCACGGCCTTTTTTATGTCATCGGCAATGATCGTAGGATGGTTAGTATGTTTGCAGATGGTTGCAATATATATTTTATTTGTCATAGAGCTAGAAAAAGGAATACGATTAACTATTTGTGATTTAACGAAAAAAATCGAATATTTGTACCCAAAAATGATAATTCATAGACAGCTAACAGTTGTGAAAACCGTGCTGCAGACTGCCCTTTTCGTATACAATCCTGGATTGGCATTTGTTGGTATGAGCATAATATGCCTTTCAATTGTGTTTGGAATACGTCAGATCCTTCCTGATGTTGTTGCCATTCCAAACGCGTTAGTTGGCACTACACTTTCGATCATTGTTTATATCTTGTACCGGTTGTAGTAAGGCTCGACTCCACTTCGAAAGATTTTCAGCTGCTTTGGTGTACGCGAGCGGTCAAAGCTTGAAAGAAAGTGGCTTCAGTCCTGTAGACATTGCCTCTCTTTTCCAATTGGACCTTTTGGGAATTATACTAAAGCCAGTTCATTAATTATTTGGGATATCATTTTAGAACAAGTTTGTAATTTGCTCATAAATTTGCAGGCCAATTCATTAATTCTTTAAACTACGAAAATATAATAAAAAGCGAAGTGATTTGTGAAATCTTATCGACTAATTAACTAATTTTATTGTAATTTGTCTTTATATTCGTCGTTTTTTAAATGTTTTAAATTGAGAATAAGTTTTTTGGGTTAATTTTACTTTTGCTGATTATTGTAAAAAAAAAGTGCAAAAATTTACATTAGAAATATCAGTTGAGAAACCCGTTTTCTGTATATTTACCACTAAATTTTTAATTTAAAATATCCTTACATTTAGGTCTACCAGTGTGCCACGCCGATATTCCTGAACGAAGCCACATGAGTTAAAAATAAAAATAAATTGAAACACGGTTTTCTGACGTATGTAATATTTAGATTTATCAATGGTTTATTTTGTTGACCAGAATGTTCTTGAGCATCATATTTCATCATCGTCATCTTAGCTCACATCTCATTCACAAGTATCAACACTTTATTTTTATTTTATGGAGTCAAACCGTTTGCACAACAAAGTTTCAGCAGTACACCGTGTGTGCTTGATATGCAACTGCCTACATTCAAAAACTCCCGATAAATTTTTAAAAGACAGAAATCCAGTTCCAGTTTAATTACAAATACTCCTATTGTAATCACCAGCATCGAGCCCAAAAATATTACCACCGCTCTAATTTAGGCATGTCCACCGTCTCAGGTTTCCCCCTCACTTCGTCATAGTGCAACTTGTTTACCAGCAGATAATTCCAATTTGTCCACTCTTTCCATTTGGAGAACAGCCCAGATGCAACAATTTTTGTATGCATTCTTTGAGTACTTGTAAATTTGTAAGCAAAACTTTTTTCATTATCACGAACCAAGCATACTTAGAACGTATTAACATGATAACATTTATAAACATGTTGTTTTATGTCAAAATTATTACCTAGGGCACGTTGAAAGAGCAGTTCTAAAATTGGTCAAATTTAAAAGTCTAAAATGCTGAGCCAAGTTTTTTCATGGGGGTTGAATACGAATACAAAGTTTCGTGAAAATTGTTTTTCAACTTATTTAGTACCTAAATATTTTATTTTGGCTTAAACACTCCACGTTACCTTATTTATGCCTTCCATTTGGTTCCCTGGAAACAATGTTCTCTCAAGCCCCAGTTTAAAAAGTAGCAAAAGTGAAGTACATAGAATCAAGTTTTATGCATTTGAATTGTTTAACTGAAAATTAAAGGCAATTGAGCAATTAATACAACATACTTCGAAAATCTGCTTCCACGGTACAAATCGTCGACAGCAGCAAACAAATTGAGTAAGCCTGTAATAACACAATTTCCATAATGGAGTCGCAAATACATCCTGTAATGGTAAAATCTTAATCGAAATTACTTACACAATTCGCTCTAACCTACACTTTTTACTTCTACTTTTTTGAACAAAACATGATACCTGAAATTAGAGTAATAGTCGCTCAAAATATTTGTGAACTTGTCTTGGCGTTGTCTCATTTTACTATCAGTAGCATTTCACCCAGACGCATTTATTCTCCTAAAACATGGATAGTCCCATATCACTATGATGCATGTCGGCTACTTACTCTCGAAATTCATTTTGGAGAAAAATTTTCAACGTGCCCATATACGATCAAACTTTAGTTATTCCAGGGTAAAAAATTGTGAAGATTTCAATAAGATTACTTTCAAATGTCGAAAATGTACCAATTGTTAACTATTTATATAAAGCATGCCCGGGACCCCAATTTTAGTAGTTTTAACGCAGTATCTTTGTCATAAGTTCTGTAATATCTGGGTCCCCCCTGTTCTGTGAAAAAATTTGATCAAATGAGAGTGTTGTGAGCATTTTCATCTATAAAACATAGAAATACACTTGCGCAAACTCTACATGCACAACATTTAAGTTTTGAAATCTCGACTCTGTCAATTTTTTAGGTTCCTCAATTTCAGCTGTAAGGCATGCATGATTCCTGAAATTGTTCCTAACATTGTTAAAACGTCATGTACTAATATTTTAAAGCAAAATACAAGCATGAACATTTGAAATGGACGGTTTTTGAATTTTGCTCAAACAGTGTGGCTAATATTGAAACCTTTGCCGTCTGAGTTTGCGCAGGTGTATTTCTATAATTTTTGAAGCAAAATTTCACAACACCTTAATTTGATAGATGGGTATCTCAGAACTGGGGGGACTACGATTTTGCTTTGCGTACAGAAAAGATACTGTGGAAGAAGGGCTAAAATAGCAATTCAGCGTGAACTTTGAGAGAATAGCTTTAAAATTGGTACATTTTGGAGTTCCAAGAATAGTCCTATCGGCTTTTTCGGGATTTTCTACCCTAGAAAAAGTGAATTGTGATCATAAAATTACATCTGGGTCGATTTTAAAAATTTGTTGTCACTCACCATGTAAAATTGTATTTCGAGAATAAGTGGCCGTCATGCATCATAGTGCATATGGACAGCGGCGATTCGCGTATTTGTATTCACTGGAAATATAGTTTCGCTGCCAATAAAAGTTTGTTCTGAAACTGGATCGTTTCTATTTGAAACTTCTACCCCAACACCACAAAGGAATAAGTTTAATTTTCCCCTAAAATTTCTTTATACATATTTTCAAGTTAACCGTTTTGGTTCTCACTTTAAGAGTGGTTTATATCCTTTTGCTCGGAATTTACAGTCCTGATGACCTACTTGAAAACTATAATTTTGGAGTTGAAGCCTTGTTAATATACATCTTCACATTTGCAATTCTCCTCCAATCTCTGTTTGCAATTTGGACTCTTGACATGCGGCAAAGGAATGTGTTCAGGTTTTGAACACATTGCACGTTCTCAGCAAAAAAAGAAACGTGATCAAGTCAGCAAATTCAGTTTTCCAAGATAAAGGACCCATGGCTGTGTACATTTTTGCAGCAGGTATCACATCGTTTGTTCCTTTGATAGTTGTGATGCCCTTTGTTATTGAAATGGATCCGCTGTCTCATATTGCAATTCAGTTAGCCCCTTCAACTCTGAATCAAATCATGAGACGCTTTTTCACCGCTTTATTTACAACACCAGTGCTTTTAGTCGGTTGGGGTTTTGTTTACAACTGTATACAATGTGTATTGTATTTGTCATTGAACTTGCGCAAGGAATCCAGTTGACCATTTGTAACTCATCGAATAAATTCGAGTTATTTTACCCGAAAATGCTGATTCATCGACACTTGACGATCGTGACTAGACTAGTAAAAACGGCTTTCCCTTCCTGGAATAATATTTGTTGGCATGAGTCTTGTAATTCTATCAATTTTTTTCGGGATACGTCAGCTTCTCCCCGTGGTTTTGGCGGTTTCAAATGTCGCCATTGCATCACGATTTCCTGCATGATTTGTATATTAATACCAGTTGCAGGGAAGATGGATTCGACATCAAAAGATTTTCAAAGGCAATGGAGAATTTGCTTGCTGTCAAAACTGGACAGAAAGCGGCTTTTATCTTGTAGACATTGTTTGTCTTTTCCCATTGGGCCTTTTGGGTGTTATACAAAGGCTAGCGTTTTAATTATGTGGGATGTCATTTTTGAGCAGGTTGCAAATTTGCTTATAAATGTGTAAACATGCTTACAAACCGGGAGTCTCATAAAGAAATTTGGTAGCGGAGATCTTGTGTACTAACAATTTAATGCTGGAAAAGAAATATCGATCACATAATGTCTTCAATAGTTTATCATTTTTCACCTGACGCCGTTTTCCCAGAATCAACAAATGGGTTTCACCCCACATTGGGGTTTCATAAATAGTGTTCGCGATTGAATTCCCGGTGTCTGAGAACCCATATTTCGGTTTCCAAAAAAATCTAAGTGACGCCATGTTGAAGTGGCGCCCATTAAAGAAAGGGTTACATATAGGGTCGACGAACCCAAGATAACTTTTGACCTAGACATGTTAGAGACCTAATTCGTTTTGCATGGTAATGGCAGGACAATTATTCTGATAGGTTTTTTGGAATTAGGTTGATTTATGTTTAAACGCCGAAGGTATAGCGGTTTCAAAAAATCATAGATGGTAACCGAAAAATACAAAATCAGAAATTCCAATTTTTCCAACTAGACCTAACGATATCAAACTTCTGGCATCGGATTCGGTTTCTACATCGCTTTTTACGTATAGGTCTCTAAAATTATTGTCAAACAGTCACCTTGTATGGATTACCTATGGCTTCAAACTTTGAAGACCTTTACTGTCCCAGCGATCAAAATTCGGTGTATGGGCTCGTATTTTACATGTTTCTATATGTATTTGGGGGTGAGGAAACCGAATCCAGCATTAAAATTTAGGTATCTTGCAAAACTTTGGAAATACTTGACATAGCTTATGAAGGGTATGTGATGACACCCATGCCGTGTCTTCCTATAAATCAGCACACTTCGTATGTATCTCAGAAGAATTGCAAGATACCTAAATTTTAATGCTGGATTCGGTTTCCTCACCCCCGAATACATATAGAAACATGTAAAACACGAGCCCATACACCGAATTTTGATCGCTGGAGCAGTAAAGGTCTTCAAAGTTTGAAGCCATAGATAATTCATACAAGGTGGCTTTTTGACAATAGTTTTAAAGACCTATACGTAAAAAGCGATGTAAAAACCGAATCCGATGCCAGAAGTTTGATATCGTTAGGTCTAGTTGGAAAAAAATTGGAATTTCTGATTTTGTATTTTTCGGTTACCATCTATGATTTTTTGAAACCGCTATAACTTTGGCGTCCGTGCATAAATCAACCTAATTCCAAAAAACCTATCAGGATAATTGTCCTGCCATTACCATGCAAAACGAATTAGGTCTCTAACATGTCTAGGTCAAAAGTTATCTTGGGTTCGTCGACCCTATATGTAACCCTTTCTTTAATGGGCGCCACTTCAACATGGCGTCACTTAGATTTTTTTGGAAACCGAAATATGGGTTCTCAGACACGGGGAATTCAATCGCGAACACTATTTATGAAACCCCAATGTGGGGTGAAACCCATTTGTTGATTCTGGGAAAAGGGCGTCAAATAGAATTGGAAAAATTTAAAATTTTGTAAACTTTTTTAATGTCAGGAATGCCAGTTGTTCGTGGACTTTCTTTTGTATTTATCAGATAACTTTAAATTGCTACACAGAAACAAGTTATAATACCATTTAAGACACTCTCAGTCATAAACGCATTTAAAAGTTTATGAAAATATTTAAATAACGTAATTAACTTAATTATATTTCATTGTAATCTGTTATATCTGTCAGCGTTAAGGTAGTAAACATTTATGGCGATAAACTTGACTTTTGTGTGGTAACGTTTGTATTCCAACGCTTGTATAAAAACTACAGCATTTTATTTAGGATAAACATTTAATATCCATCTGGTTCCTAAATTATACTTAATTTATCGTCCAAGAAAGGTCTTGACGTGCCGCTCGAGTAAGGCATAATAAAATAGTGATTTTATGATACTTTTGTATGTTTAAAACGATGATGTATTTAGTTTTTCGTAAAAATCATTTTTGGAATTTATATGTTCGTGTATATATTGCCAAAATCGTTGTTTTATTGCTCTTATAGGCTACAGAGTGAAAATATTTAAAAATATGCACCCAAAACCAGTGTTCGGAATGGCAATAAATGGCATGACTGCAATGACCAGCATTATTGGCAATTGACTGACAAAAATAAGGAATTATTGTCGGCAATATTGACAATAAGTGTCAAAATTTAAATTTTTAATTAGATAGACAGTGGTTTCGAGCCACTTCGACCCAAAATAAACTCGAGATTTTCAAAGTCTACGTTTTATGATATAATATGAAAGCCTGTCAAATTCTAGGTTAAAAACAGCCAACATCATGTTGGGTAAGTTGAGACAACAGTGCTGGGGCCACTTGAACAGCAAAGGGGGGACCACGATGAACACCATGTATGACCATAAATTTTTCAATTTTGAAATTATTTTTTGCCAAAATTTTGGTTTTTTGAATGAAACACTCGAAATAATGTTTTGGGAAAAAACAAATCAATAAAAGCAAGGTTTATTTAATACCTTCTCATGAAACAAAGATTTTGACAAAAAAAGGATTTTAAAATTGAAAAATTAATATTTCCGCGCCAAATTCGAATTTGAAAAACGGTCAAAAGG
>LJIJ01002603.1:0-25330 GCA_001718145.1 Orchesella cincta
GGCAGGGTAGGAAACAAGAAAAGGAGCAAGGGGCCACAAAGAAGCCAATACGAGAAGCGGGGGACACGGGGGCAACGCTCGTCCGAGGAACAAAAAAGAAGCAGCGGGAGGGAGCGGGTCTGAGGGACGAGAACCGGCAACGGAATAGAGGGAAAAAGTGGGAGGAAGCGGGGCGGGCAGGGGATGACAAGAAAGAGCATAGGCGCCAAAAAGAAGCCCAATACGAACGAAGGCGTGACACGGGGGGCCAACGCGCTGCGAGGAACAATAAAAAGAGTGCAGCGGGGGAAGCGTTGGAGGGGCCAGGAACCGGCACAGGAAAAAGAGAGGGAAAAAAGGAGAAAGCGGCGGGCAGGTGAGACAAGAAAAGAGCAGACGCGCCAAACGAAAACACAACGGGCGAAGCGGGGGAGCACAGGAGGGCAACGCCGGCCGAGGAACAACAAGAAGGAGGCGGGGGCGAGGGGACAGAACCGGGCAACAAGGCGAAGAAGGGAGAAAGGGGAGGAAGCGGCGCAGGAGACAAGAAAAGAGCATAGGGCCAAAAAGAAGGCCAAACCGACGTAGTCGGGGGTGTGACACAGGGTGCAACGCGCGGCCGAGAAGCAAACAAAAAGAGTCGGGGGGACGGGGAGGGACGAGACACGCGGCAACAAGGGCGAAGAGAGGGAAAAGGAGGAGCGGGCGCAGGGGAGACAAGAAAAGCAGAGCGCCGCCAAAGGAGACGCCAACGACGAAGCTGGGACACAGGGGGCACGCGAGGCGAGGAACATACAAGAAGCGGCGAGCGAGAATAGAACCGGGCAACAAGGCGAGAGAGGAAAAAGAGAAGGCGGAGGCAGGAGGACAAGAAAGCAGAGGCGCCAAAAACAGCCAAACACGAACGACACCAAGGGCCAACGCGCGCCCAGGAACAACAAAAGAGTCCAGCCGGGGACGGTGGGGGAAGACGGACCGGGCAACATAGCGGAAGAGAGGAAAAATAGTGGGGGATTTATCGGGGCGCGGCAGGGAGGACAATAAAAGATGAGATGTGCTCCAAATAGACGCAAACGACGATAGCGGACACAAGGGGGCAACGCGCGGCCGAGGAACAACAAAGAAGCAGCCGGGGGTGGGGAGCGGGGATGGTGACGAGAACCGGGAGAAGGCAAGAAGGAAAAAGGGAGGAAGCGGCGGTGGAGGTAGAGTAGCGAAAAGAGAGAGGCGCCAAAGAGACGCCAACACGACAAGCGGGACCACAGGGGGGAACGGCGGCCGAGGAACAACAAAGAAGTGCACGGGGGAGCGGGCGACGAGGTAACCGGCAACCGTCGAAGATAGGAAAAAGGTGGAGGAAGCCGCGGCATGGTGGGATGACAATAAAAGACCAGAAGGCACAAAGAAGCAACACGAAGCGGTTTGGGTCACGTGGGTCAAACCTGCTGGTCGTCTGGTGTGTGTTTTTTATTTTTGTAATTGTTGTCGTGTGTGTGTTATTGTTGTATGTGTGTAAAATGTGTTTGTTGTCTGTTATTTGTCTTTGGTGTGTGTGTTGGTGATGTGTGTGTTGGTGTGATTGTCGGTGTGGTGCGAGGGGTACAGAAACCTGTTTTTCATTATTTCGTGTGGGATATGATGGGAATATGAAGGGTTATTATTTTGTATGTTCTTTGTGTTGTTCTTGTTTTGTTGCTTTCTAATTGTTGGTGTGTGGTTTGTATTTGATCTTTTTTTTTTATTTTTTGTATTTGGTATTGGGTTTGTTTTTGTTTTTTATATTTTATGTCTTTTTTATTTTTTGTCTGTCTCTATTTTTTTTTTGTGTTTTATTATTTTTTTTGTATGTTTTATTGTAATATTGTCTTCTATTTTATTGGGTGTTTTTTTGGTTTTTTTTTTATCTTTTCTTGTTTGTTAATTTTATTTGTGTTCTGTTTTTTTTGTTTTTGTTTTTTTGTGTGTGTTTTGTTTTTCTTTATTGTTCTTTTTTTTTTGTTGTTTGTGCTTATTTTTTTTTTTTTTTGTTTTTTTTTTTTGTTTATTTCTTGTTTCTTTTCTTGTGTTTTTTTTCGTTTCTTTTGTTATTTTTTTTTTTTTTGTTTATCTTTATTTTTTTTTTTTTTATTTATATAATTTTTGTTTTTTTTCTTAGCGGGTTTGTTAGCTTGTATTTTTTTTCGATAACCGTCAACCAGTAATATATGGTAAAATTTGAGGAACGGGGTCTTTCAGTTTATACAATAAATATCAATATTCCAAATAAGGCAAAACGACTAAGCTGGTACCATTGTTTCATCGCTCGTTCCTATTAACAAACAAAAATTATTCTGGGGTTTAGCTTGTGGTATTTATAAGATTAACCGGTCAACAGTCGATATATGTAATAATTTGAGAATCGGGTCTTTCATTTTTATTACAATTAAAAATAATTCTTCCAAAAATAAGGCCAAACGACTAAGCGTGTACCACATTTGTTTTTCAACGCTCGTTCCTATTAACAAACAAAAATTATTCTGGGGTTTTTAGCTTTGTATTTTACGATAACCGGTCAACAGTCGAATATATGGGTAAAAATTTGGCAGGAAGTCGGTCTTCATTTTATTACAATAAATATCATATTCTCCAAAATAAGCCAAACGGACTAAGCTGGTACACATGTTTCAACGCTCGTTCTATAAAAACAAAAAATTATTTCTGGGGTTTTAGCTTGTATTTTAGAGTTTTACCGGTCAATCAGTCGAATTATATGTATAAATGTAGAATTTTTCTTTGTCCATAAACAAAAATATTTCATTTCCCAAAAATTAAGCCAATTTTCGGGGGCTAATGGGGTACACATTGTTTCAACGCGTCGTTCTGATTAACACAAAAGTAGTTCACGCGTGGTTTAGCTTTGGTACTTTTACGATAACCGGTCAGACCAGGTCGATTATATGTATAAGGTTTGAGGAATCTTCGGTCTTCATTATTTGACAAGTAATAAAATATCATATTCTACAAAATAAGCCAAACGACTAACGCTGGTACACATTTGTACGGCCTCGTTGCCTATTAAACAAAAAAGTCATTCAGCTGGGGGTTTTTAGCTGTGTATTTTAAATTACCGGTTCAGTCATTATGTAAAAATTAGGAATCGTGTTTCATTTTTTAATTAACCAATAATATCATATTCTCCAAAAAATACCAAACATGAAGCGTGTAGTACAATTGTATTCAAACGCTCTTTTCCTATTTAAAAACAAAATTATTCTGGGTGGTTTTTGCTGTGTGATTTTGAAAGGTACCGGTCAATCGAATGTCGAATATAAATTGTAAATAATTTGTGAGAATCGCGTTTCATTTCTTATTACAATAAAATATTCAAACTCACAAGAATAAGCGCCAAACGACTAAGCGTGGTACGACATTTTCAACGCTCCGTTCCATTAACAAAAATAGTTCAGCTGGGGTTTTTAAGCTTCTGTATTTTACGATAAACCCGGTCAACAAGCGATTATATGTTAAGTTGAGAATTGGTCTTCAATTTTGTTTATCTGTTATTACACTTAAGAATATCATATCTCTACAAAAATAAGCCAACGACTAAGCGTGATTTAGAAATATCAGCCATTCTCTTATCGTATTGCTTCTAATTAAAACTCAGTTAAGAATTGCTACAACTTTCTCGGTATTCACCGAAAAAGATTTGTATATCTGCTAATTTTCTCTCTCCAACAAGACGTCCAACTTAAAGCACTATAAACCAACTATATTTAATTTTGCCGTTAAAAAAGATATGAAATATAAATGATGTTTTTCTCGCAGTTTCCAGACCACTCTTCGAAAGATCGGTTGGTCTGGGTCTTTATTGCTGACCGCATGATCCGATTCGTGCGAAACAATTTTCTGAATTGTGACCACCGATGTGTGATCAATGGATCGCGAGCCACAACGCTGACTTTTTTCAGAGTAGCTATGATGATTACATGCATTTTATTCGAATACTATTACTATGCTATGAAGTGGTAAAGCAGTTTGTTTATTTATTTTAATAAAGCCTGCAGAATTAAATAGGTCAGAAACAAGAAATCTAGGCTAGAGTATCACTATATGTACAATCGTCGATATTGTTCAAACGCTTGTCTATGGTACACGTCAACCGGAGTAGGCTTCTGATTCCATATGGTTCAAGCTTCGAATCCTTATCACGCCCTTCACTGAAATTGCTGGGTCTGGAGGGAAGAAAAAAGGAAATTAACCTTTTATGTAGAGTTAATAAAATATTGGCCTATGATTCCCATTAATTCGTTTCTTGGTATAAATTTCATTGACAAATCCAACCCATAAAAGTCTTACATTATCCGCTTGCTTCTTGGAAACATTTGAAGGCAGGGAGTGGAGATTATTCTGCAGTTATAATGATCTTATCTTACGTTACTATTTCTTAGCAAAAAATTATATATTATAATCGTTTTTCTACTTCGTTTTTATCAGAAACATAAAGCCTCCTTCAAGCAAAAAAATGGGACTGGGGGAATACATCTGTTTTAACAATTCAGTAATTTTGATCTACTACAAATGCCAGGAGCTAGTTAACTTCTAATAGAAATTATCATTTAACCTAACGAACCAGCAAAACTCATAATTCAACATGCAAATTCAGAAGCGGATAAAAAGTCATACATCATATAACCATCTCTTCTTCCACCGTTTTAGGCGACACACAATACGAAGAATTGCTGACACCCAAGTTAATTCGACGAAACAATAAATTCGATTAAGATTTCCCTTTTCACCGACTGACGTGAGGAATGTTTGACTCAGTAGATTTCTAAATATAGTTCTGTGATGTTTTCTAGAGTTCACTCAAATTATTTTACAATTTATAATACCTAAGGGCGCGTCCATTTCAAAGCGTAACGCTAAAATTGCAATTTTTCAGGGCACCCACCCACCCTTGTATAACGCTTGTGTCACGCTTAGCATGTACCCACCCACCCCCCCTCCGTCACGAACGCTATGATGTTCCCCGTCAATATTACGTAATATGAACAACATACTATCCTGAAGTTATTTATCCCTAAAACCTATGCTAGAGTTTCCCTGAAACAGTGCATTGCGTATGCATGATATTTGTAACGACTAATTCATTTATGCTTTACTTAAATATATAACACGCCTAAATAAATTTTGTGACAGTCTATTGGACTCTTGGACATCAAATAAATTCAATTTAGAATAGACACGCAGTTAAAACTAACGAGGTATTTACCAACATAAAGGTAAAACGGCTTCACATTCAATCCAAAAACGGTTTAAATTTCATTATAGTACAAGATAAGGTACAATCAATGAATTAGTCTAACATTTGCGTTATGCAAAAGAAATGAAATACTTCCCCATTTCACATGCCCAATTTTATATCAATGGCACATTATTTAATTACCTTCTGAAACATTCTAAAATATCATTCGGGGAAGATCTACTATGATATTTGAGATTTACAGTAAAGTATGAGCGAATCGCAAAATGGTGAAACCGGAGCTGGAGGAATAATTATGACACGGACGCTGATTTAGTAATTTTTGCAGGTTTATCAAACCGTCACGCTGAGCTCTACCCACCCCCTCACCCTGTCACGTCCGTACACGCTACCCTCGAACCCACCACCACCATACCACCGTTATGTTTTGAAATGCGGACGGCCCCCTACCCAATTTCAAACTTATGTTGCAAACTCGCTTGTTCAACGCTCAGACATCCGTATTTTACATTGATTTGAAACAATCCTCTGAAGTAAAAAACATTAGCATGATTTTTACTTGATTTTTCTCAAGAAAGCTTCTCAAGTGAGGATACGGCTCCCACATGAATGGAAATAACACTAGCACATTTCTGAAGATACACTTCAAGTTCATAAAAATAAGAAAGGATTTTACTTGATTTCAAATTTCTCGAATTTCGGTAACAAAAAATTTCGTTTATTTTATTGGAAAAATCTTCTTTTATTTTACGTTGTTTTTACTATGCGTGTTGCTTGTTTATGTTCCCAGTGGAGTCGTGGTCAAATGAATTGGTTGTGTTCAAATTTCTGAATTCATCAAGGATTTGAGTCAGTCCGTGACCGTGTTTTTTATGGGCTCTCTCGCCAGACAGGTATTTTGCGACATTCGACCCAACGAGGAAGTTGACTGGTAGGAAAACGACAAGAATCACCATCATTTTGATCGTGAGCTCATTTACTGAGCTATTTCAAGAAATCCACTGAGCTTTCTTTCTGTCTGAAATATTTGACTTGACTGAGCTTTCTCACTTTATACAGTCAAGTCACGTAGTTAGCAGACTTCCTTTCCATGATGATGTGAGGTCACAAGAGTAGCTGGGTAATTCATAAATCAAATGATAGTTCTTTCTAATTTAACGGTTTCGTGGGCCTGCAAAAAAGAGATGATGATGATAAAAAATCAAAGATGGGCCAGAAAACAATCAACAGTGCAGGTTACACTTACTGGATTTCCCAACGGATGTTGTTTGCAAATATTTTTCTCTTGATACTATTATTAATAATAAATGATTATCTTATAATGTAATGAAATGTCGTTTTATTATTCGCATCAGTTTCACTTTGATCGCATTTTCGCTTCGCACGATGTAATTATAAAATAGCGAAAAGGGAGAGACTCAATGCCAACTATTTTACTGCCCATTTATCATATCTGCTGTACTATATTACGCATCATTCGAATTGAGAAGTAGGTTTTTATTTCTAAAATGATAATAGTTGTGAAAATCACATTCACTCTTACTGGTGGTTTCTAACCCCAAAACATTTGATGCTGAAACACAAAAAAAATACAACCTGCAAAAATAAAAACGATAAATTAGGTATGGTTTTTGATAAAACGCTAAGCTTAGAATGGAATGTATTCAGCGATTATTTTATGGCATAATGTAATAGTTAATGTATGTATTGGTTATCATATAATTTGACTCTGCTCTTTCTGGCGATGGTTATATTTTATTACCTGTGTGGTACTAAGTACTACACAAAGGGAATATTCCCTTCGTGTTTTACTGTGATATTCCACATCATCATGGCTCGACATCTCGTCCTTCTCATAAGGAACATTCCAGAAGAAGCCCAGGACAAGGAGAAAGTAAATCACGCATGGATAATAAATTCCAGCTTGCTTTTTCCAAAATAAAAATTACCGTTAATTCTTCCGGTACTAAATTCCGCTTATTGATTGAAACATCATCTGTTCATTGAGAACATTCCTCGTGAAAACAAATTCTTTTGATAATACTCCTATTACATCATCAAAGCTTATAAAATATCTCGATGGGCTAATCCCGACGGTCTTTTTTCATTGTTAATTTGACTATGTTGAAGTATACTATTTTGCTAGCTTAGTAGCAGGATTATTATTAATGCTTTCTCCGAAACGGAATTTATTCTCATCCCTACAGAGTTTTACTTAGCGAAAAAAGATATACGTGTGTGTACAAGCACGTAAGTGAATTATTATAACAACCTGTTGATACTGAAAATGATGGCTGCCATGTACATATTTCCCTGATTTACTTTCACTCCAATTTCTTTGTGAATTATCGTCTAATATAAAACAAACTTAAAAATAAAAAAACGTATAATTTCATATTGTTTAGGTTGCCAAAACAATCTTGTTGTTTGTTGTCATATTCGCCATATGCTTTAATCCTCATCATTTGTTTCTTATCTGGTTTATCCACATGCCGAGGAAAGTCTCAATAATTCCTGGAATATTCCTTTCACCCTCTATTGTGTCAGTGGAACCTTTCACAAGGTAAATCATCATTATGCAATATTTTGTTAGGAAAAATTATTCTCTACTTTCGATCGCATGAGTTGTCACACTTGTTTTCCGTTGAAAACGACTATTTGCTTTCCATTCTGTTTTCGTATTAAAAAAGTTTGAAATTTAGCATAAAAATTAGGTTGTTAAAGAGCTAAATCAACTTTTTGTCGTGAAACTATGGCATAATTTGAAAAAAGTTAGTGGGAGCAATGACCTGCCTTTTAAAAATATGCAATTTAACTTATATGCTATTTATGGTATGTTTGACTGCTAGCTATAGCAAGAAAAACTTCAAACGTTTTTCTTCGCGAAATGAAAAAGAAATTGATTTCAAATTCTACATTTTATTAGTTTTTTACGTTCATCCTTTCTCGTTCTAAATTGTTCTCTCGTAGCAATTTAACGATCATCTCTCTTGTTGCATCTGTGACCACTCGAGAAGTAGGAGGTCCGGGTGGCGGTCGACAAAGCGTTTGGAGGCACCATTTTTGACCGTCTTTGGTAGTACTTGTGTCTCTCTCACTGGATAATGAGCAGCGTCACACGACAGTAGTTACAGAAAGGATACAGCAGCAGGGGGGCAATAGGAGAAAGCAAGCTCCAGTATGAACTCCGATCGGATGACGAGCAAAGAAAATCAACATGTGAAACTCAAAACAACCGTTGGAAACCACCAATCTGGCTGAATTATTGGAGGTAATGGAGGCAAGTGGCAACGCTTATGTCAACGTGCAACAAACATGAGAATGTACCTATAAAACATCAAGCTTTCTTTGAACTCTCAGCTCTAAAACCAGGACAATCACCATAATCCAACATTTGTTCCCTCGACCAACAGCAGGTTTATTATTACTAACAGAAAAAGCACCGTCGATCCTATGAAACAACCCAAGTAAGGAAATTTCAAATAATCATCATCTAAAACATAATGGTTGGGGTAAAATTCTTGCTGGCATGGCAAGTTATATTAAGGAGGACACTTGTGAGTAGCAGAAGTTGTAAATCTTGTACAGGCAATCGAAAAGGCAGCAAAACGACCCATTTATCTGCCCCCGCAATAGCGTACAATAAAGTGAGAGAAACATAAAGTCAAAAGAGTTACACTGTACCCCGAAATCTGGAATCCAGGACCTTAGGTAACCATTCACCCGGTTTTTTGAGACTTTTATTTGACAAATGCGATCCTTAGAAAATGCTGCGCCTTGTGGTACCCACTCACAATATATTCCTGAAAAATCGTTGGAAGCAACTGGACTTCAAAAAATATCTGGAACTTGAAATTTTGGAAAATTGGTAATATTTTTGAAGAAAAAATAGTTTTTATTGTATTTTAACTTAACTTTGGATGTAGAGAGGATGTTGTTAACAATAATTTGAAGGTGCTGGCAACTTTTAATAATATATAAAAGAAAAAATGCGGGTTGGGGAATTCGGGGAAAACAAACCCTTATTATTGAACGGGATGAACTGAAGGTTTTTAGAGAAAGGTGAAAAAAAATAAACAAAAAAGCACATGCTATCACGGTAAGCTTGTTTTCTACTAATAATGGGCAATGTGATACTTTTCAAAGTCAAATAAACGTGAAACGCGATACTTTTGTAATTACATCGTTTTGTACTGTTTTGCCGGGGATTACACACTCGTTTATAACTATTCCTACATTCGCAATTATAGTTAGTTTAAAGATATAGTTTAGATTGAGATAATATTTATATGAGGAAAGGAAAAACGATGCTCTTATGCCATAATAAATTTATATTCCACTGCTAAACGTACTTTCATTATGCTTCACAAGTCTTTGTGGTTGATTTTGGTATACTGAACATTATTCCTAATTATTACAGTTTCACCAGTTTGTATGATTACAGCAGTTTCAACGTGCGATCTGACTTAGGCACCAAACACGTATTATTGTCGATTTTTAATTTGTCTTGAAACCTTGGCTTGCGAATTGAAGGACCACAGAATGAAATCCTCCTAATGTGCATCGCAAACGCGGTATATATTCGCTTCAATCAGCTCCTGCGTTCTATCAGTTCAACTCTTTTGATTTTATCAGTAATAACCAATTCACATCTTTTAACTGATGCTAGTATTTAATGGGCGTACATTAAATAATTTTATTGACTTGTTAAACATTATCGTCAAAAAAAAGTGCACATATAAACATTTTGCAGAAATAACAGAAGATTATGAATAAAACAAATTAATCAGTGCATTCTGATTCTGGAAATTGGTGATCAATTTAACATTTTTGCTAATGACGTTCCGCAATGTTACCTAATGAAGTATATGAATACAAATTCAGCCCAATCTAAGCAAAGCTGAGCTATTAGGTTATATCATGATGGTTGTCGCAAATCCCAAAATGCTGCTCCAGCGACTATTCTAGTATCAGAAAGAAATCTGAGGCTTAACCGTATCAAAACTGAGATTGTGCAAGCGTTAGGTCCCATTGTATTGCTTGTTAAAATAAGTAGGTGGAGATAGGTTGAATATTTCTGAGCAGACATATAAATTAACATAACAATCATTTAGCAAAAAACAAAAGTCATAAAATAGAAAGAAATAGTTAACAATTTATATTAAGTACCATATTGTTTGGAAATGTTTTAAAATAATGGATTCATGCAGCGAGGACTTGCCCTATTCACCAACTGAAATAAAAGTTACATAAGGCTGGCGTTTTATATGCATTTTCAAATTGGTGTTCCTTGTGTTATTTTGAGACAAATACTACTGCACACGCTAGGAAGTAAATGTCCTATACTTGCAGCCTAAAATCGATTGAAACTATATTAAAATAAAATAGGTTCTTGGCACTGTTAGCCATAAAACTACTTTCTGTTTTTGGCGGCATGTTTACTGGGCTCCTCTGCATAATTTACAAGTTTTACGTGCCAATGATGAGAAGGTTTTTGAAATTTATTATCATTCTCCGCTTCCTGTAAGTTTTAGTCAATCCTAAATACATGCGTCATTATGGAAATCAGCCTTCTTCATTTGAACAAACTTTGCGAGTCAAAAGTGAAAAACCGATTTGCAAAAGTTAATCCCGAACACGAGCAGCAGAACATAACATTGACACATTCAAAAATAAACAATTCTTTCCGTTCGTTTGTGTTTCACATATCATATGGAATATCTTTGCTACTTTCCCGTTCATTTTTAAACAAACAAGCTGCATTTCTATATTTTATGGGCAAAACTAAACCAACGGCAGCAAAATATTAAGTTACACTACCAATTCAGTGAGGATATAGCGTTTAAAAACAAAAGAGTTCTGGTTACGCGGCACCAAAAGAATTTTTTGTACCGTTTGTTTTATTTTGTAATTTCTTCAGCTTTTACTCGCAACTCATCTTTCCCTTTTTTATATGAAGTAGTTTTTATAGCCGTCCCTCTTCTAGCCGTGAATAGCAGACAGTACTTGGGAACCAAACCCCAAGATCTTGGCCGAAATGGTTGGACTTCTTATTATGAGTATTGGATGGAAGAGCAGATAGGATGGGTTTAGGTTCAAGGAAGTAACATTCAAATAAACTCACCTCCCAATAGCAAATAAAATGAATGAAAACGTAAAGACACGGGTTTAAAGCAAGCTAGAGTAAGAATTCGTGTGATTATCGCTTCGTTAGTAATTGCGAGTGTCAAACCATCGTCAGATAATTTTTCCATATAGGATTGGGACAAATTTCGCCGTGAAAAGTACACAATAAATACATCTTGTTTCTCAGCTCATCGCCTTCCACAACAAATCACAAACGAAGAGTAACACAACCCAGAATTTATTTAACACGCATTCCTCCAAATCATTGTTGAAAAAAAGAAATAGCTTCCTTAGAAAATCATTTATGGTTGTAATTGTGATGGACGCTAACACAAATAAGTTAAAAGAAAGCAGGAGGTATCCTTCGTACAGAACTGCTAAATTGCTTCGTCCATCAAAGAAGTCTTTGCTTTTTGTTTCGCCAAATATCAGGAAAAATCAAGGAAAGCCGCTACGCTGGGTTGGTTTAAACCATATATGACGGAATATCAAAGATTTCTGCAGATCTACGCAAGCTTATTTCTTTGGATACATAACTATTTCATCTTAATCAAAACACACGCTAAACTGGAATGACAAAAAGCAACTTTATTGTCCATTCAGCATCCTGCATTTTTATTGTGGAAAATCGACGAAGGGGTGGTGAGAATGAATTCGACGGCGATGACTTGGATGATCAGAAGGTTTTCTTTTCTCAGGGGAAAGCTTTGGAGACTGCAGTCTCAAAAAGCAAAAAATGCAAGATTGCAGAATAACTAGAAATCTGTTGAATGTATGAGTTTTCAGCTTTTGAACCACGACAAATGTACTTACATTATGCTAAATAGTAAAATCTTGGACTTTTTAAGTCACAATTTCCTCTTTTAAACGGTTTAGCATTCTATTCATCCATACGCTTTGGCATAATGTCGGCATATGCCTGCCTTGGTTAGATATGGTTTTCCTTTACTTATGAATTGCTTGGGTAGCTAAAAATATTATTTTTGTATACGTCACGTTTCGCGGTTGCTCTTGTTTTTCATCCAAAATTTGGTTTCCTTGGAATTCGAATCAATGTTTAATATATCTACTCGCCTACGCATGGTGTTGATTATACTTGCTAAAGTTTCGGAAATTCTATTTCAACTCAACAGACCTTCAATAGAAGTCAACTGCTGAAGCCCTCCAGTTTTATTCCTTTTGACAAAATGTGAATAAAAAAATTGCCAAGAAAGAAAAAGTAATACGACTAAATGAGCATTCGCTTGCTCAACGCCTCTTTTTTGTTGGATATTCAGATTCATATATTATATATTTTAGACTTGAGCGTCATACTTCACAGACATTTAGTTGTGCTGATAATGAAAAGTGGGAACTTCAAAGGAAGTAGTAAATTCGTACTTCCATCTAGAATGATAGTATGAATATGTGTCTGTAGATAAAATAATATAAGCACTTCATCACAATATTGAGAGACGGAAGTGGTTCTGGGGCACTTTTATGACAGTTAAAGGGTGGATGAACTCTGAGGTTTGTGTATACCTAATTTGACTATGGTTCTTCTTTTCAACATCAAACGGGCACAAAGCCGTCCATTTATGTACTAATTAAAAAGCAGAAAAATGATGGTGAAAGTTGTATTGCTTTCATTTATTCATAACTTCTTTAATAATCCGTGTAGAGAAGTAGATTGTATGGGAACCTCCTGTCTCTTGTTTTCTTATTTCTCTTTCCCTGTGAAAACTCTTTCTTTTGATTCAGCCTCTAGTTTAACAACATAATACCAATCTGCAATGTTTGATCATATGTCCTTTCCCATCCTTTCATAAAGCTTCCTGTGAACTTCTCGTTCTATCTTATTTTGCTTAAAGTGCCATTTTGTGTAATATGCGCTGATATACTGTTATGTATCCAATTTAGATCAAGGGAGAAATGCAATAAAGTGGCTTCAACTTACAAAATCATATCACTCGCATCTGTGCCTTTTCTTCTATTTGTTTCTGCTTATCTCCTTACAAGATATTTTAGAAGAATAGACTGGGATCGTAGGAGCGCAACTACGTAATTTGGTTCATGTGCCGTCGCGATATATCATTTTACTATCTCCACTAAACTTGCTGATAATGTATTCAAAACTTCTTTACAATTTCACCTACTTTCCATAATGAATCATTTTATTTTTTAAAAAAAATTTCAAGGTGGATTAAAATTTGCAAAAAGCGCTTAAACGTGAACGTAGACTAAAGGTTAACAAATCATTAACACTTTTTGAATAATTGGAGTGCTAAGATTCAAGATTTTTGTCATGCCAGGGCGATTATGGGAACTTTTCAAAAGTGTTTTGGCACTGGTTTCTGCACTATTCCTTTGAGTTTTCTGCTATTGTATCAATCTCATTAAGAAAGCATGTCACACATATTGAACGTGTTGCTACTCATGTATTCTCTTTCTCTACGCTTATCTTCCCACAATTCCATCTTAAGTTAGAAGCACCGCAAGTAACGTAGGTATATTCATTATGATTTGGCTGGCATTCACTCCTTTACTTTAGTTACAGAAAGTGTATTTTCAAGAAAACTAAAAATGTTTCCTCTTGTTAAGCTCAAGAATAAGTCGAGGAAAAAATGTGCAAAAGTAAAAGCTAAGAAAGCTTGGCAAACAACTTTTTCTTGAACCTGCTGCGTTTCTGATTACATGCTGTGCTTTTCATGACCCTGTCTAGTCTGGTTACAGATAATAGTAATATAAAAGAGGAGAAAGTCCGTAGGAGTAGCTGTCGGCTACGGTGTGGAACGTAATATTTTTGGAAACATATTGAAAGGAGGACACGAGGTTTTGTTGGTCATTTTTAGAAGTACGTACTTTTGGTTTGGGGTTATTACTGCATTGCGGCTCTTGTAAATGAATCCACATCAACCTACACATTTACTGGAAAAGGTATATTACATTATTGCAGAATTGTTGCTTGATTACTTCCTTTTTGAAACATGATGTAGAGACGATTACAAAGGAAGCTGCGTAGGACTAATTAAATAGTAACATTTGCCATAGCTTATATGCTCATTTAATTGAGACTACGTAGGTAATAAAAGGAAAGAGAAATAATAATCTGTTGTTTGTAGAAATGAAACGTTTTGGTAATCACATATTTATTCCGAATGCAAAATAGCAAAACTAGACAAACTTCAATTTCCCTACTAGATGCATCCCACGGTGTCCATAAACGTTATTTGTAATTGTGTAACCGAAGGACATTAATCAAAAACCAAAAACGTGTTGAAATGTCGCATTTATTATGTGTTACAGCAAATCATGTCCTTCAACAACGTTAGAGAAATGTGGAAACAGCAATACTAATTAAAAAGTGAAAGGCTTTCGCTAGGAAATGCATAAAAAGTAGAGCGGAAGTGGAGAGAATCGTACATCTGGAAACTACTACTTTTGGCTTTGCTTTTCACTCTACTCAGCCAGTCGGCATACCCCCAAATATTTTTAGTAGTTTATTCGCTGCTAGAAAATCTGCAATTTGCTTCCAGTTTGATTTATGGCCGAGGTAAGTAAAGTCCCTGGTGACCATGTGGATTTTGTGCATTATATTTTAATTTCAATAGATTTCCATTCTCCATGAATGACACATCATTTCCGTTTGCAAAATAAGTATTGCCAGCTAGCTGAATGAGAACATAACCTCAGGAAGGTGTTGAGAGTAGCTAGGAATTCGTATGGGGAATTGTTTGAATAAACATTCTTTAGCAACGCTACCCACCACACTATCTAATAGAATATGTGTCCCTAGCTATATCGATAGCTTTTAAATTTATCATATTTCCCTTCAAGCGTGAAAGTTATCGGTTATAAGTTGACATTGGCAGAATTGACAAAGAAACAATTAGATAGACGAGGACCACATTAGATATAATTTCCGATTGGATAACCTTTTCATTTCAGTTGAACGATTTTTATCTTGTCCGTCTTTTGACAGTTTGGTTCACCAAAATGTCCATAAATTTCCAGAGTTAAGAATTACTTTTGCAATTTTTCTTCTTCGATACACCATTTCGTGGGAAAGGCAAATGGAGGAAAGGCAACATGTGAAACAAGAGCAATAGGAAGTTGCCTAAATCAAAAACAAGGAAAATTGAACATAACATAAATTTCTTATGCCATCATGACGAAAAATAATACAATAAAAATTCCAGAAAATAACTGTTATTACCATAAAGCAGTTTAGAATTACGATGAATATGGGAGACAGTCATGTCATTTCATGTCATAATGAACATTATGTTTTTTATTACTAACCCAAAACATCTCAAGTATCAAAGGAAGTCAGAACCGGGATCGCAAGTTATACACTACAAAACTGTAAGTGTGAGTCTTAAAGTGAGGACAAGAACATAACAGCCATCGTCAAATGTATAATGGAGAATAAAAACCGTTCTTAGACGCGTATTAAGGTTAACAGCTCTCTTTTTGTATGTGAAGCTGAGCGGAGCTTTATATAAGGATGCGGTCGACTGTCAATTGTAAATTCAACGTCACTATTACCTTGTAATTCCGTTCATCTTCTCGTCTGTCACGTGTTGATGCAATAAGTTTTATTTCGGAGAAAAAATACGATATGAGTCCATTCTTCAGAAATTACAAGTTTATGTCGCTACGTTTTCATGCTTGCATGTGAAATAAAATAGATAAAGCGTTTTTGTAATTATTTGGATTCAAAACTGTGACAAATAGTTTTTTACTTAGCTTGGCGTCTTTTAATTATTTGCTGTCACTAAATTTCAATGTAAATAAGGTCTATTGTATTTAACGTGAGTTGCTGTTCTGATATCAGAAAAGTATTGTAAGAATTCCCAGAGTAATATTTGTAAAATTATCTTTCACTGAGTAAATCACATAAATAAATCAATCATAAAATATCCTGCTAATATTTGGAATTTGCGGTAAGAAATTTACGCCACTCATATAGTATTCTAAATGCCAATCCCAAACAAAAAGAGTTAGTTGAGAGGAATAGGCGAGAAATCGTTTTCTTAGATTCAAACTTTTATGTTAAAAGATGATTTTCACCTGATAAAACCACAAAAACTAGTGACTCCTGATCAAAATCCCGGTTTCCGGAGAAAGTGATTGGATTCCAAGAGAAGCGGAATAAACTGGGTGTGCCAATTCATTTGCTCATAAATCAGTTGAAAACCTTCATGGATGGATACATCATATATGAAAGAAAATAATTGATTTTGCATCAATGTGAAGGTAACTGGTAGAGAATGTTCGCATTTCATTTCCTCTAAGTTCCATATTGAGATTTGAACTAGCCTCGGTTTTCATGAAATTTGGTTTTTACTCATTTGTTAGCAAGTGAGTCCCTCAACTGGAATCTGCGGTTACCCCCAAACCTTCATGGTAAGGAAGCAACCTCATTTTGGTTCGTCTGGTAATTTTTGTAAGCCACTACCAATCTCAACTCAGAAAAGTTTAAGTGTCATACATAAATAAGTATAACGCCACTCATTTATGATTTTTTACACTAAAATTTCATTTCAGGAAGTGTTTTCCTGTTTTCTTTGTCAAAATAATTTCATATCCAATCCAAGAAAATACCTTCGTCACGTTCAATTCTGGACTGGCTATCTAATCGGAACAACTTGGTAATTAGACTGGAGAACATCCGACGCTAGGTGTGCTCTATTTCAGTGGGTTTAGAAACTCGACACGCAAAAAGCGTGTGGATAGGTCAAGAAATTTAGTAAAGAGATTTCTACGCACAGATATGGATACTGATGATAACGCAGCTAGAAAGAGAAACGGCTTACGCTCAAGAAGAATGCAAAATCATAAGATTAATTAATTGCATGTGTCAGTATGACCGGTGTAAGTTATATCATTTGGGATTTGCATACTCATTATTTCCCACATGTTTCCATTTGAGTATTCAAGTACCAACTTTAAATGTAAAGCTAAGGGATTTGGTTAATTGTTGCATTCTCTTCAGTAAATCCTTGTCGAGTCGCCTTTTTTTGTTAACCTACGTTAAGTACAGTAGGCGTCCCTGCAAAACTGGAACGGGATACTCCATTTCATTGTAATTGTTGGTGTAATTTTCATTGTTTTAGCTCTCCCTGTGTTAAATGGTTGTTTTAGGGATTAGTTTTAATGAAGTAATTTTACCCATTGTTCTCACTGCCATCAAACTTTCTACATAAGATGACCCACCTTCAGTGGGGACTAATATTAGAAACCATATCAAGCTATATAAATGGCGTTAAGCCTCGTCATAATTCTAATCTAAACTTGTTATTGCTGAAGTTAAGTGTGCATCAAGCACGAAACTTTATTTCATTATAACTTATAATAATGCCGGAACCATATTTAATTATATAAACCTTATGCTTCGTTATTAGGTGTCTTATGTGGCCATATATTGTTCATCGGTCAGAGTTTCCTAAAGACCGAACTTTTATATCTATTTGGATATGCGATACGATTAGACAAAAGTTGGTTTCTAATTGAAGTACCAAGATCTTTCTCGTGCATGATGAAGTGTAACTGTATTAAAAATTATCAAAGCTTTTAGATACGATTTCTTCCTACAGGATCTGTTCGTTACTTTTTGTTAGTTTTTAGACTTTCTCGTGTACTCAATAAAGTTAGTTTGTTGCAGTTTGTATTTCCTCGGGCTGAATCATTGTTCATAATATAATGATTTTGTCATTCACTATTGTATCATATATTTTGTAAATTACATTCCTCTTGCAAATAATTTGAACTTATTTCTTTCACAAAGAGAACAAACAAACATATGTGTGACGATTTCTGTTATTTGAAAAAGAAAAATCCATCTTTCCCCGAAGTTGTTTGTTTTGTTTCACCCGTTTTCAGATGAATCGATAGTTTTTAAGTCGAATGATATTGCACTTAAGCTCACCTTAAATATATATGATTATCTCCATTTAAGTTTGTCTTTACGATCGCTATAGAAAGCCACTTAAATGCTTAAGCTCCATAGTATGTTACCTTTCCCTCTCTTGTCTCAGCTCAGCCCTTGAGCGAAGGTATTTTATGAAACAGCAGCCTGGACTCAAGTTCAAAGCATCATTTCATGAGAGGAATCAAATCACCTTTGTTGTCAAGATAAAACGAGAAGCATTTGATATGATGGATGTTTGCAGTTAGCATTCACTGCCAAGCCTCGAGTAAATCGAGGAAAGTAGCTTCTGGAGATGTTTCAGTTTGCTAAAAACAAATTTATTTTTCTAGTCTGCGATGTCGTTTTACGGATGAGTTGGATTCGCAACAGATTGTAGTCGAAAGCTACATAATGTGGAAAAAAGTTGTAAAACTGCGCAATTCTGCTCTTTTTTCATGCATGCCTAATGTCCTCGTTAAATCGTTTACTCATTAATATTAATAGGGAAGTTAAGTAATCAGGAAAAAATCATGATTCAACCTTTAGGCTTCTCAGCTGGTTTCGAATTCAAACAAATATGCAAGGATGGAACATAAAACGGAATGAAGCAGGAAAGGAAAACACACACTCGGCATAATAAATAGATTCAAGTTTGCACACGAAACTTTGAGTCAAAGCTGCATCTCTCTCTTGAGAGCTCATTTCTGGGTATTTGTCTTACATATCCCCTGCTGCATATTTACTATCTGCCATTCATGCATGTTATTATGTGCATATCATTTTAATAAAATGAACTGTCACATAATTAAAATTCTTGACGTTAGTTTCAGCATTATCGTCGTGTGGGTCTTGCATAAACCTCAATTAGCATCAAATATGGGAACATCTCACTCACAAGCTCAAGTGAACATAGACTGAATAAAAGGAGAAGAGTGGTTGTCATTGTCAGTCAAGCCTCTTTTGCATTTCTGCAGGGTATCAACCTCAAGGTTCCCCAATACCTTTCAGACATCCGTCTCTCTTTGGAGAAGGGGATAGCAGAATTATTATCCAAATTACTTTGATCATCGTCTCTCCAAACTCAAGAAATGGAAGGATTGTTGATGAGCATGATAACATTCATAACATGCATTTAACTATCACAAACCCTCCGCTTTTCAGCTTTCTCGGTGTCTGCTCTTGGTTGTTACGAGTGGATGCTCCGCTCTTCCTTTCCCTTCTTTTCTGCTTTTTCTTGGCTGAGCTACACTCGTATTATTTGGTATGTACCCTGTAAAAAACGATGCAAAAACCAAAGCGTATATAGGATTGCGTTTTGCGTTTGCTGCGTTTTGCCAGAACCAACACATCCAGTCTGCTGTAATAGGACAAGGGAAGAAGCGAGCTTGTTAGTCAACTCAAGCCAACGGCTGCTGCTTTTACTCCATGAAATTGTTGAGTTTCTCGTCAGACTCCTCATTCGAGATTAACCTCGCTGTGTGAATCATCAACTCATAACCACCGCCAACAATCTGCAACACGTAAATGGACGGACCTGGTTCAAGTGAAATTTGGTTCGTGTTTAGTAAGACATCATTTTAAAAGTTTTCGTCACTGTGCAAAGTGGGGAAATAGCATTGGTTATTTTTTAACTGGCTGTGTAAATTAAAAGTGTGTTGTGACAAGTTCCCAAACGATTTACGTTTTCTTCCTATTTATATATGGATTTCTTGGTATATCAAAAGTTCAAACGGGGTGAAGTGATATAGTTGTCCATCTTTCATCAGTTTTTCTGTGTGTAAAACTTTAAAAGGTAAGAAGATAGCTCGTTGTTTTTAGTTTTTGTAAGTTTATAATAATTTTATGGAAACCTTGGGGCATCGTAAGACAAGTACATCTGCACATCTGTGAAGTGAATGTTCCGTATTTGCACACATAAACTGCAAAATAATAAGTGAATCCACTCTAGTTCCTCCATAAACATGCTGTTACGGTATATTTAATGTGAATTTAAGCTCTTCAAATATAAAATCATCTCTTTTACTATTTGAAATAAACCTTCTTTCCGTCAATGCAGCTCATTCATTGATCTCTGGAATTTACGGTTCGGTTTATCATTCTCCGCTCTCTTTACAGTCTAGCGACTCTCAGTTTTGCAGCTTGGCGATCGGAACAAAAATTCTCCTCTATTGAACCTTCATCATTGAAATCATTGAAATGTGAAGAAACGATTTGCAAAGCTAATCCTGAACATGTGAAGCAAAACATTACATTGACACATTCACAAATAAACATTCGTATTTTCCGTTTCTGTTTCACATATGGAGGTCGACGAGAGGAATTGCTTATTTTCTCATCTCATCGTTGAGCAAACAGATTACATTTTGCATTTTAAGGAAAAACTAATGCATTATAAAGTAATAGTTGCGTGGCCATTCATTGACAAAATACTTTTAAGAAAAAATGGCATCTGCTTACCGTACCCAATTTTTAAAAATATTTTGTCATTTTTTTAGTTCGTCTCGTCATTTCTTTCCCTTTTTTCATGATATAAATTTTCTTGCAATTTTCAGTCGGTTGGAAAGTAACAGACCTTGTTTGGAGTAACAAAAATCTCTTGTATATTCCAGTGTGATCTGTAGCCGAAGTGTCTTGATTTACAAAAGCAGATGTGATGGGTTGTTAGGGATAAGGAAATAGCTTTGCATAAGAAACACAGGAAGGTCAGAATCAGGTAATACATTTCTTTCTGGATGATTGTCAATGTCATGCCATCCTCTATTTCTCTTTTTTTCTGGGGAACATTTGTTAAGAAAGATTTAGAGAAAATTTGTCTTGTTTCTCATCCCATTGCATTTCGAACAAAAGAAAGTTGCATTCTGGAATTCACTTAATGGACATTCCTCCAAATCTCTGTTGACATTTGGCAGAGATTCCCTAGAAAATCATTTAGAGTTGTGGTTGTCGTGACTGTCACAAAACTCAAGCATGGTAAAAACCCTGCACGTAAGCACAGCAGTAGGTTTCTCACGGGGCTGCTGTATCGACAAATCTATCAAGGGGAAACCTGCAAATTATTTTCCAAAAACCAGGAAAGTTAAGGAAAACCTCGACGGCAGATTAGCTAACAGAAAGTGTGACATCATAAAAAGAATTGGTACAGATATACAAAACGAGCTATTTCTTTCCAGATAAATGATTTGCAAAACGAGGATATTGTTAGCTTAGCAGATTTATTGCTTGTTAAACAAACCAGCCAAGGTAAACCGGATTCCTGGCTTTGTGAAATATTTTTTATTGAAGTGGGCAATCTATTTGTAGCAATATGGTAAAGTTGGGAAAGCAAGGCATGTCCCTCTTTGGAAACGGTAAAAGATGCTTACTAATGATATGCCATAATTTAACTACATACAGTTAACGACTAGAATAGGCTAAAGCCAACTCAGCGATGGAAAAGGAAGGTATAAAGGTGGAATTTTACGAATGGATGTGGATGATCGGAAATAAATGCGAAAGAGTTTCACATCTTGATGCCAAATGACTAAGGCGTAATTCGTGGAAAACAAAAGCTAAAGGTGTAGCCTATAATATTACGTGGGTGGTGCAATGACATTTAAAATGACAGTTTTTACACTTTTCCCCATTTCATTCACATCGTGTGCCTTTCAGAAAGTTTAGTCGCAATCAGGCTAACTGGAACTGTGGTAGTAATGCATAATGGTACGAGAAATGTCTCACATAGCCACAGAACTTAAAACACTCCACTTTGCCTTTGAAAGTGATTTCCTTCCGAGTTAACTTTTTCCCCTGAAAACACAAGGGGTTTTTTCAATGCACGTCTTTTGTATCGAAGAAAATGCAACGATAAAACACCAAAAAAATATTTGTTCTACTTCTGCATCCTTTCCAAACATAGCTTTCTAATATTCTTTTATATCAGAAAGCATGAGTATAAAGTTGCTTTACTTCTTCTGGGAAAAGATGTCCGCCTATTTTCCCCAGTTTTTTCGAGTATCCTTTATGATAACAAATTGTATTTCAAAACACCTTGCTTAGTTTAACGTTATAACGTTGTAAAAATATACTGTAGACCATTGACATAATAAAAATAAATAATATGTACATAATAGTACATGATATTTTTGTTTACGCAAGACTAAAAATATTGTAGTTGAGAGTGTCGTATTATCTGAAGTGTACATCTTGAATTTTACCCTCTTTTCACTCAAAAGTTGAATGACAATAAACTTGTCGTCATGTGTCACTCCACTTAGCCTACTCAGCATTCACTCGTTTCACGTTTGTGCTTTGAAAATATCACTGACGGGATATGGAATGAGAACCGAGACTCAAATTTGGTGGCAATAAGACAAAATACAATGTTGCTTCCTGTGGGAAAACTTTCACAACTGCAACCCACAAAACGAACAAACTACAGGGGGCGGAATAGTAGTGCAAAAACTTTTCTGAATTTGTAAACTTTTTGCGTTTACACGTAGATGACGGTTCTATTGCCAATTATTGAACCCTTGAAAACTGGATTCCCCATCCATCCGCTTTGACTAAATGCAGTAATCTGTCTGTTGCAAAAATGCGAACTATTTTTTAATTTTACATGAACACAGTATGCGCGTTTTGGTTTTTTGTGATTGTCTTCAGCAGAAAAGTAAGCAAGAATGGGAAAATGGAATGGTTATGTTTATGTGACTTCATTTCCCTTTACTTATCTCTGTTTTTTGTTTTTAAGCTGGATGGAATGCACCATTCATATACCATTCATTTTTTAAACTCTCGCCTACTCGATTTATTCATAACTCTAAACATGATTAAGTTGGGAAACACAATGCAAATGACAGTTGCTAGAGTCTCAGGTCTCTCTGGTACTCCCTTACTGTTATTGTAACCAATCTAATAAGAGACATTGACATATTGAATTACATGAGTACGCGAGTGTATAGAGCGTTTGCGTGAGTCCGAACTGTCTGAATATATATATAATACCCGTAAAGCACCTATTGTTTTGCTGTCGGGAATTAGGTAAGATGATATACCCGTTTTGTCGCCCCAGAAATATATACATGTTATTGGTATTGGGTCGTTAGCTGAAACACCACATTAAGGGATTACATGGCATTTGGTAGTATACCTGGCATGGGCTCCATATTTTCGAGCATTTATTTTCTGGTACAATAAATTGGCTTTATAGCGTAATCCATGACAAAACTTAGCGGGGTTGAAATTAAGCCTCCTATACACATTTTAAATTAGAGAATTCACCCCGACTCAACAAACAGTTGCGAGTAGTTTATCTCTGGCGATATATACCTAGTTAGTCAACTATTTTATTAACTATTTATATAAGACAAAACCAGTCCATTTTGGAGCGTTTCTTATCCGAAACTTTCATTATATATTCCATTAGAACAAGCTGGGAAGATATAGGCTAGTTATTATACTCGTGTGCCTTTCGCCCTAATAATTTCATCGTTTTTTTCTGGTATTGTGGCTACGAATTACACGCCTAATACCATATGTTACACATGGCATGATGTGTTAGTACCATGGCAGTGACTTCTTTGCGTTACTGTGACACAAAGCATTGGGCTTTCTAGCTTGTAGACTCATATTTGACACAACTTAACTTTAGCGGGGTTGAATTAAGCCCCCGTTATATTTACCTTTTAAATTGAACAATTTTCACACCACTCAAACACAGTTGCAGAGTTCTCCTGGTAAAGGGGGCTTTTCCTGGAACTTTCCTTTGTTTTCTTTCCATTCTTGGGGGCTTTATCACGGAGGTCTTTTTCCTGATCAAAAAATGGGAAAACACCAGGATAGGGAATGGCTACCATAAAACGTGAACGGGCTACGTTAGCGTTGGGGTTACCGCCGCCATGACAGGAAAAGATACAAAGCCGTTCTCGGCGCGTCGTTTTGTTTTCTTTTCTGAATCACCGCGAACAGACGTCGTTGAATCAACATGACGCACAGCCCGGCAAGGCTTCCCGGGCGGAAAGACAATCGAAGTACCCACAGGCGATCCGGGCGCATGCGTCTGGTTCTACACTCTTCTTACACGTTTTCTGTTAGTTTGACTGGAACCCGGACAGGAGACCAGCTCGCCCATCTGGGATGTGTCAGACACCCCGAGTCACCTCGACTTGCTGTACATCCCGTCAAGCAATTCGTAACACCCAATTTCGGCTTTGTAATATTATTGAACCACAGTGCGCGCTACACAACGTTATCGCAACGAGCAAATTTTGTCTCGCGTAACTCGCTCCTGTTCCGGGCAGCTGCACAAACAAAGGCTTACACCGATTTTCGGCTCTCTCATTTTCGCTCTTTAATAACAATTCACTCTTGCATTGTACGCCTTAGCTCAAAAGGAAAGCAGGAGACCTTAGCGAAGCATTTGGGCATTTGTGTTTCCCCAAAATAATCATTCTTAGATATGGAATAAATCGAGTAGCGCAGAGTTGAAAAATGAATGTATATAAGATCGTAGCATTCCATGCCAAGGCTACTAAACTAAAAAATCAGAGATAAGTAAGGGATGAGGCAGTTGAGCATACATGGCAACCTGTCATTTTCCCTTTTCTTGGCTACTTTTTCTGCCTGAAGACAATCACAAAACGCAACGCGCATACTCGTGTTCATGTATAATAAATAGTTTGGCATTTTTGGGCACACGACAGATTCACTAATTTTAGTCGATCGGAGAATGGGATCCAGTTTTCAAGGTTCATATTGGCACAATTCGAACCGTCATCTACGTGTAAACGCAAATTACACCAGAAAAGTCTTTTGGCACCTACTTTCCGCCCTGTAGTTTTTCGTTTGTGTGTTTCAGTTGCTGAAGTTTTCCACAGGACAATGTATTTGTCTTTTTGCGCACCAATTCAAGTCTCGGCTTCCTGCATTCGCAAATCCCGTCCAGTGATTTTCAAAGCAGCAAACGTGCACAACGGAGCTGACTCGCCTGACGATAGGGGACGCCGGTCAAGGGAGTCGGACACATGACGCACAGCATAGTTTGATTGTCATTCAACTTCTTCGTGAAAAGAGGGTAAAATTCAAGATCCGTACACTCAGATATTACGGACACC